>JANRMT010062798.1:971068-981493 GCA_026402145.1 Polypterus bichir lapradei
GTGAGCACTTTTAATTTTTTTCATCCTCCCCCTGAGCTATAGCTCAGACAAGTGCAAACACGGGACCCCTTTTCTACACCGCGGCAAAATAATATTAAGGCGCTTCGCACTTTATTTTGCACGTATACAATTATGAGGTCGTCAGCTCGGATTATGAAGACACGCACAGGAGTGAAGGACTGACAGTGCCATCACGTCTCACCAGTCTACACAAGACCCACCGCGACTGTCCCCAAAAGGCGCTCATATCGTCAGCGAAAACATCTCTCTACACTATATAAAAGAAAAAGGCAACTTTCTTTTCTTTACACCTTTTTTCCTTTTATCCCAAACCAAAGCCTTTCTCTCTTAACACTGCAGAGGACACAAAACTAATTTTCTTTAATTGCTGGTAAGGCACATTACCAGAGGCAGAAATTTGGACTTTCACATAGAAAATGTAATTTCTATACCACAGCCGTCGTGTAGCGCCTTTCAAAAGGGATCTACTACCGAGAGATGATCCATATACATTTTAGCTGCTGTTAGTACTACTTACCTGTTCTGGTATACCGTCTTTAAAATGTAGTTTACCCGCAACCACTCCAGTAGTGCTCAATGTACCTTTACTTCTTAAAACGTTAATGTTTTACTGTTTGTTAACTTATAGACTACATTTTATTATTTTCCCTTGCACTCAGTGATCAAAGCTATACACACACATATAGACACATACATATATATATATACACACATATATATATATATACCTGTGTGTATGTTTGTATGTATGTGTATACACACACACACACACACACATACATACATACATACATACACACACACAAATTATATATATGTGTGTGTCTGTGTATGTATGTATGTATATGTGTGTGTATATATGATGTAGATAGGTATGCATATATATATGTGTATATGTAGATATGTATATAGATATGTATATATGTATATAGATATGAAGATATGTATGTGTATATATGTATGTATATATACCTGTATATGTAGACTCAAACCCATTATGACAGCAGCAATCCAAGCTGTGAGAAAACAGTAAAAAGGAGGCGTGTCAGACGTCGTGGTACATTTTCTGATGCAGCTAGACGAAAACAACTTTGTGACGCTGCCGCCAAATACACAAAACAATGACTTTGACAATCATGTTACGTTATTTTTAAAATGTTTCCTTTTCTTTTTCTTTCCTTCTTTAACACACTACTTCTCCGCTGCGAAGCGCGGGTATTCTGCTAGTATATATAAATATATATATATATATATATATATATATATATATATATATATATATACATACACACAGTAGAGTCTCGCTTATCCGACATAAACGGGCCAGCAGAACGTCGGATAAGCGAAAATGTCGGATAATAGGAGGTGTTACGAAAAAGCCTATTAAACGTCAAACTATGTTATAATTTTACACATTACAAACCTAATACAGTGGAACCTCGGTTCACGAACATCTCTGGACATGTACAAATCGGGTTATGACCAAAATGTTCGCCAAACTTTTGCATCTGTTTACGACCCCACACTAGGTATACAAACGAGCCAGTTTCCCTTTCGGTTTGTGCTCGCCGATGATTTCCGCACGTGTTCAGTCTCTCCCTGTGCATTCCCTGTTCAGCGAGAGAGCGAGAGAGAGAGAGACACACACACACACACACACACACACACACACACAGACAGACAGACAGACACACACACAAATGCGCGAGAGAAAGAGAGACACACGCGTACACACATACACACACACACACACACACGAGAGAGAGAGAGAGACACAGGCGCATGCACGCACACTGGCGCGCGAAAGACACAGGTGCGCACACGCACACACACACACACGCGCAGGAGAGAGACACAGGCACGCACACACACGCAAGCGAGACACAGGCGCACACACACGCCAGAGAGGGCTGGCCACATAATCCACTGTAATACAACAAAACAAAAGAAAAATTTAACTGAAAAAATGAACTTAGCAACTAAAAATAGACTACGCACACGATCGCAACTTGCAGTTCTTGTTGCCGATTGATGCGTTTTTGGGATGTCGGATAATACAGAATGTTGGATAAGCGAAGGTTGGATAAGCGAGACTCTACTGTATATATATATATTTATTTAATGTAGTTATGGCTAAGATATCACCTTCACTGTACTTCAAAGAACATGACAGACTTTACAGAACACTCCAAAAAGAAAAAAAAATACAGCCTGGGGGTCCCCAAATTGTACTCCATACTCTAATGACTCTCTTTGTCAACTCATCTGTGCTCCATTGTCCATATTTGTATAAAAACTGCAATGTTCAAAGTAAACTGGCATAAACATTAGTAAAATGCATGAAAGCAAAGGCAGAGTACCACAGAGTGGACAGGTTAGGTCTTGTCAGCCATATTTTAAAGGTTTATTTCATTGCTCAAAAATGGTGGAGAAGAAAAAAAAAAGGATCCAAATACTGATAATATTCATTCAGGGCAATTTTTCTGAAAATGATGACAGGCTGGATGACATGGTGACGTAGTGTAGGGGTGGCATTACTGCCTCGCAGTAAGTAGACCAGGGTTCACGTCCGGGGTCCTCACTTCTTGGAGTTTTTATGTTCTCGCTGGGCCCGCTCTTCAAAGACGTACTGGTTAGGTGAATTGGTGACAATAAATTGGCCCTAGTGTGTGTTTAGTGTGTATGTGTTAGTACTGCGACTGACTGGCACCCTGAGCAGGGTTTGTTCCTGCCTTGCACCCTTTGCTAGCTGGGGCAGTCTCCAGCCACCCCAGGACCTTGGACTGGATTAAGCAGTTTAAAAGATGACGTGACATGATGACAGACTGGAAATTTTTAAAAATTATATAAATATTTTCATTATCTACAACTTTTGTTCGAAACATGCAGTACTTTGTATGGGAGGTATTGTCTGCAAAAACGAAAATGAAAATGAACTTGTATGCAGACTTTGAAAAATGAAATTGCAAAAGAGAGATTGCATTTTCATTTTATAATTTTAATTTTCACTTTCTTTTTTGCAGAAAATAACTCCCTTAACTTTTGAAGGGGAACTTGTTTGTGTCATTTCTGGTTTAAAATGAAAAGAAAAAATGTTTTCAATAACCTAGAAGTTGCTCTGAGCTAGTTTTGTTCAGAAGCTATAGGATTCTGCCTTTACAGAATTAGGATATGTTTGAAATAATGAGTGAAGAGATTGAGACATAAGTAGACATCACCCTGGAAATAGTTATATCAAGCTTAGGGATATCTAAAACGTGAAACTTTAAACTCCACTGTAAAACTGCATTCATACAAATGGAGATAGTGTGAAGAGGAAGCTGGATATGCAGAATACTGTCATTAGCTGGACCTGATTTTTCAAGGACAGGCTTGCGAGAAGCAAGAACCGATCCTAAGCGAATTTTTCTTTTGCCCATTATCTTTCTGTCAGTGTCTCGGTCTCACACTGTGCTAAAACATTTCTGTGTCAGTGGAATTTCAGGCCAATATTTCAGACCTGTGCTTAAGTTTCAGATTACAAAGTTCATGACTTGTTCAAAAGTTCAGCTCTTATTTTGGAATTTAATGTGGCTTACATTGTGTGTTTTCAGAGTTCCCATAAAACCCATGACTTATCTAAGTCTTAACTATTTTCCTAAATACTCCCTACACCTCCCCCAAACATGATTGAATACTTTGAAAGCTTAAGCTCTGTACATCAATCTTGCACTTAATAAAATTAACAGATATTGTAGTTTTCCCAAATTATTGAGTTTCTGTAAAAAAAATCATCTATCTATCTATCTATCTATCTATCTATCTATCTATCTATCTATCTATCTATCTATCTATCTATCTATCTATCTATCTATCAGTATGTCTGTCTGTCTTTACTATATTGTACTTTGTAAGTAGATGTTGTCCTTATCTTGATTTATTCCTGGGGTCTCTGGGGTTTTTAAACCATTTCAAGTCTTATCATTACATACCATCCACGCAAAAGGCGATGAGGCATCCTTATACTATTTGGCCACTAACTAAGGGCTAGAAAGAATGCTGCGCA
Organism: Polypterus bichir lapradei; assembly: GCA_026402145.1. Taxonomy (NCBI): domain Eukaryota; kingdom Metazoa; phylum Chordata; class Cladistia; order Polypteriformes; family Polypteridae; genus Polypterus; species Polypterus bichir. The sequence continues at coordinate 975,135 of JANRMT010062798.1, forward strand.
TTTTCTTTTCTGAGCTCTCACAATGTACAGAATGGTCCAAAGTGTATGTATATTTTGATTGACTACCTCAAAGGTCATTATAATTGATAAAGCAGGCAAGCATGTAGAATATACAGTCCTGTAATTTAGCTTTAATGTACCACTACCTAGTCCAGGACCCAGCTTTCCAGCATGGTGATGCATTTGTGGTTTGTTCTATGGATTAGTGTAACACTGGATCCTTCATAGATTGCCATGCAAAGTGGTGTTCAACTATAAGTGAATTGATTGATATGATCTCAATTAACTAATTTCTTCATCCTTAGGTGGATGCTGAGCAGTATTACAGTGAGCTGGAGGAGAAATTGACAGATGAGTTTAATGCCGAGAAGAACCGCATTACTCTAAAGCGCCTTGAGATGGCCTTTGTCACCTTCCAGGATGACAGGATGACAGCTGTGTATGTATAAAGTTGGTGATGGTGTTGCCAATGTTCTGTGGTTCAAAGAGTAAGCAAAATATGTTTTAAATAATGTTAGACCTGTCTAAACCTTTGAAAAGTAATCAAAGACATTAGCACACATCATTAGGGCGATCCTGTACACATATGTCCAGCCAAACAAGGCAGCAAGTAGGACATCACCAATCACACTCAAACACACCCCCCGATTTACCGAAGTTTGTTTGTAAATGCTGCACTAGGCAAGGATAGAGTCAGAGACCACCTTTAACTCTTTTACTCTCTCTCCGAATGCTGTCCTTTGCTTCTAGGATTGTCAAAGATTACAGTCAGACCCCTTGCCGCAGAAGTCTACAACAATCTAGCATTACAACTGTTGTCAAATCCTACAAGTGGGGAGTGCAGTATGCCCCAGCACCCAATGACATCATCTGGTAAGCAATAAGTCCAGCTCAAAGTTGCCAGTGTTTATTTTCAGTTTTTCATTGTCATAATGTCTAGCTTGTGTCTTATAGGGAGAACCTGTCAGTTCGTGGTACCAAGTGGTGGATCCGCTGCATCCTTGTGAACCTGTGCCTGTTTCTCCTTCTCTTCTTCCTTACTACACCTGCCATCATTGTCAACACCATGGACAAGTTTAATGTCACACGGCCAGTGGAGAGTCTCAGGGTGGGTGCTGAGTGTATGTCATAAATGGGTTTGCCTTTTAGGGCTTTGGGCTACTGCTGCAGCTATTTTTGAAACAGTGTAGTTCATTTACTGCACCGCTTAGAAATGTTGAATTACAACAGTGCATATATCAGATCAGCCCAAGTTGGCCATAACCAAATATTTAGAATGAAGAGTTTAGTGCAGTTTGTATAAATTGAAATGATCAGCTTTGGATTTGTTATGCCTTCTGTATTATTCTAATAATGGAAGACAGTGGCAAGGCTTACTCTAGCTTAGTAAAAGGCAGGTACATTTTAGGCCTTGAATGTAAATACCAGTCATTACATGTAGCTGCTATGGAATGGCTGGGACTGAAAATCCAGCATCCTCATGTGTAAGTTGAGCTGTGGCTGTTAAAGGAGGCTTACAGCAATACAGTACTAGAGAGGCAGACCTTCCAATTTCCAGAGTGTCCATCTGCACCAGGAACCAGGATAAGTCCTGTTTTATTTCCACTTCCTTTTTTCTGGAACCACCCATGAAATGTTCATGGCTAGTTTGGTTTGCACACTCTATGTGAAGAGTGTAGATGGAATTTCTTTCAATATAGTTTGTGTCACCATAAACCCTGGTTTTGGGGCTATTTTTAAATACTCATTTTAGCTTTTAGCTTTTTTACAAACTTCTGTCACATTTTAAGTTTAATTTTAAGTACTTGAAATTTGGACTGTTGGTTTTAAATACATCTTAGGAATATTATTCATATGGAAAGAGGATTTAGGCAAATGGTCAAAAATGCTGGAAGAAAATGGCACTGTGCCTGCCTAAAAGCAATAGGAAAAAATTAAAAGCGAAACAGCAAAAAAAGAAAATTAGCACTACACTACTTTCCTTCTTATCTTCCACATTAATATGAGCAAAAATCAATGTAATTTTCATTTACACTAATCAGTGTACGAGTTGCAACTACTTCACAATTGTCCCTTGTAAAGAACACCTAGAGTCAAACCTCTAGCTTGTTTCTGGGGCCTGCTCTTAGTAGAAAAGTGGCAATACTGGCATGCCAGTGTCTAGCTCACAGGAAATGTAGAATTTCAACATACAGCCTTGTGACTTTCTGGTGTACAGTCTTCCAGAGTACATTAGTTTAGCTTACATTACCTTTTCATGGAAAGTACTTTGGAACTGTAATAGATGTTGTATACATTTATGCCTTGTAAGACAGTACCTTCCAATTCAAAGGTGACTTTTTCTACATCAAACATAAAAGAATGTTCATATATGACAAACCCTAGTTTGATGATCAACAATGGACTTCTTCTTTCGGCTGCTCCCATTAGGGGTTGCCACAGTGGATCATCTTTGTTGTCCGCATATTGATTTGGCAAAATTTTACACCGGATGCCCTTCCTGATGTAACCCTCCCCATTTATCCGGGCTTGGGACCGGCATGAAGAAACACACTGGTTTGTGCATCCCCTGTGACTGGGTTGGTGATCAACAATGGACTTATAAATCATTAACCTGTCTGGACCTCAGTAGAAAGTTGTGTTGAGGAATCATTAGCTTCAGTTACAGCTGGAAATAATGAAAACAAGGTCTCTGGAGAAGACATGTTTACTCCATGTTTTTGCAATATATATATATATATATATATATATATATATATATATAATTTTTAATTTTTTTTTTTTTTTTTCACTCAGTCATGTGATAACTCTTTTGTCTTTTCCATGTTTACAGAACCCCATTGTGACACAGTTCTTCCCTACATTATTGCTTTGGGCCTTCTCCGTTCTTCTGCCATTCATTGTCTATTATTCTGCCTTCTTGGAGTCACAGTGGACCAGGTATTGCAACAGACCAAAACTATAAGAATATAACAAAAATAGTAGCTAATAACTATACAGTATATTAGTGTTTGATGAAGTGCACTCCTCTTTCACAGTACGTTTGAGTTAAAAAATGTATGAAACATAAAGAAGGTAAACACAATTTAGCATACACATTATAGTTTTGTCTATACCAAGATGTCTTTTCCATTTTTAAATATGTTTATCAAGCTGTGTCTGGTGAATCTTGGATTGCTAAAACTTGGTGAATGTTGACCCTGAGCTGAACTAACTGTATTCTGTTATCATTGTAATTATATTGGCACAGGAAATGCACTTTGCTTTGTATGCTATAGATGTCCATCTACCACTGAAAGATTGTGTAGGCATCAGTCTTTACCATTCAGTAAATATTCAGAGCTTGGACTCACTTTGCCTTAGAACTTGCAGAATGAAGGATGCTGCCTTCAGTGAATGCGATGTGGTGTTGCCATGGAGATCCGGCTGGTTCCCTCTCACTCAACTGCAGTAATTTTTGCCTTGTTCGTCTCGTTCAGAATATGTTGAAAAAGCTGTCACTTGGAAAACAGAGATTGTACTCTAGGCCTGTACCTTATTTTAAGCTGCCACACACTGTGGGCTTGTTTGTTTCTTATATAACTAACTGGCAAATTTGTGAAAACCTGGACATTAAGCAACATATAAATAAATACACAGTGACATCTGTCATTGCATATTTTCACTCATACACAGAATGAGTGTATTCATTCAGCTGTAGTCTTTTTTGAAATTGTCAAACACACACACGAATACCTAACATGAATTCTCTCAAGGCTGCACGTGAACAGGCAAACATGTACAAATATGAATGCATGTGCATACAGATGCATGTGAGCATTTGCCTGTTCAATAAGAATATGTGTAGTAGTACAATAAATAAATAAATTATAAACGTTTGAGAGAAATACAGACGTGTATACACATACTCCTACTCATACAGACGTATAAATGCATGCTCAAGTAAAAATGCAAAAGGCAAACATCTTTACCCATATATAAAAAGTTGAATACAAATAATCAAATGAATGTATTCATATAGATACTGTACATAAATACATGCATGCACATGTGTGCAAACAGAAGAATGCATTCATTCTGACAAGAGCATATTAATATAATGAAGTCTGTCAGTGTACACATGTAAAGACAAAGTAGTGCGTTCCTTCTCAAGGAGAGACCCCGTCACAAATACTGTACTTGTGACTGCACAACTGAGGAAGAAATGCGAGCCCCCAAAACTCTGCACCTCCGCAGAAACTCATTTGATGGCAGCCTGGAATGCAGCTGAATCTTTGTGGTATGGAGAAGAGATAGCAGAGAGAACTTTGATTACAACCTTTGGAATCCTGCATTGCTAAATTATAGAACATGAAAGAAAATTATGGGGCAAAGGCACTATTTATGTAATTAAATATTTCCTGCAGTTTTAGTTTAACATTTTGTAAAGAAGTATAAATAATATCAAGATTTAGCTAAAGGCATATATTTAGACATGTAGTTTACTGTAGACTTAAAGATGTGTCCTTGATTTTTTCATCCTTTAAAAGATATTTATTTTGTAGAAAGGCCATTTCTTCTTTTAATGTTTTATTTATTCCAAAAGTATGCCTTACAAAGGAAGTGTTACAATATGACAATCAAACCGGTTTCAGAGAAACAAAATTAGGAGATTTAAAAGTCTGTTCAGTCAGGAGTACAATCAGTCCCATATATCACTGAAGCAATTAAGATTTCTAGTCATAAACCACATTAAGCCCCCACCCTCACCCATAACTGGGCTAATTAGTAGTAAAAAGAGTCTCACTGTGTCATACAACCTCTTTTTAATTAAAACAATACTAGTTTATTAGAAACACAGGCAGGAGCCTAGCAGATTTACTTTAGAATAACATTAATGAATTTTTGCAAAAGAAGCTGTGCAGTGTTCCATGCAAAAGAAATATTATTTTTTAATTTTAGATCTATGCTAATAAACGGCAAAGCCCTCACTCACTCACTCACTCACTCACTCACTCACTCACTCACTGACTGACTGACTGACTGACTGACTGACTCATCACTAATTCTCCAACTTCCCGTGTAGGTAGAAGGCTGAAATTTGGCAGGCTCATTCCTTACAGCTTCCTTACAAAAGTTGGGCAGGTTTCATTTCGAAATTCTACGCGTAATGGTCATAACTGGAAGTTGCTTTTCTCCATTTACTGTAATGGAGTTGAGCTGGAGGGGCGGAGTTCCGTATGACATCATCACGCCTCTCACGTAATCACGCATTACGTAGAAAGCCAGGAAGAGCTACAAAACGCGCTTTAGAAAACATGCATTATATAATTAAGAAGGCAGCGAAACAATTAGAAGCGAGCGCGTGACATATAAAACCATATTCAGCGGCTCACGTGAACTGACGCAGTGCGCAGATAAAAGGTAACAGTTCCAAAGAGTGCTGAACAAAAACCGAATTACACTGCTACGCTCGAATAGATAAACCACACGCAGTGGCGCGATGGTAAAGCATTCGTCTGTAGCGCCCACGTCCGAAGTTCGATTCCCGAGAGGGGATGCCCTAAGTATGTACGCGCGCTTCTCGATTTATTTTAACCTCGCATCACATTAGTTTGAGACGTATGAAAACGCATGCGGTTAACGCAGAAAGACAGATCACCTATTCACCTATTGAAGCTTCATGAATAATGGATACTTTATTCGCAATCAATGATCGTTTTGGTAAAGCCATACTCAGTGTATTCATTAGATGAACGGTAAAAAAGTAAGAGCGAGGGGACGGTAACTTACTGAAGCACACAAGCAAAACCACAATAGCACGCGGGCTCGATGTACTGACTTGCGCGATCACATTCCAAAAAATATTTCTTTTCAAGTTCTATTTAGTCCATATGAGTCAAACTCAAGCCCCACGGGCCACATCCGGCCCGGCGTGTAATTATATCTGGCCCGCGAGATCATTTTATATACTGTATTATTGTTATTAATGTCCCGGGGATATGAAGCGCTGGTAACACAATAAACTACAGATCCCATAATCCAGCGCTTCAGCTGCCTTGCCGAACACTTACCACGTTAATCAAGTCTAGCTTATGATGCTACAAGTTATTGCCAAGCTAGCCCACACGATGCCAAAGAGAAAAGGTGATTCTGAACATAGAGCCTTTAAAAACCGATGGGAGGCTGAGTATATGTTTACTGACATTGCCGGTAAACCCGTGTGTCTCATTTGTGGAACGTGTGTACAAAAACTGGGGTCTCCTTCCCAGCAAAAGTCGAGCAGCCGGCGCGCGTGCATAGCTGTGCCGGGATTTGAGACACTGACTGCGATTCTGCCTTAAGTCAAAGTGAGCACTTTTAATTTTTTTCATCCTCCC
>JANRMT010062798.1:981593-993760 GCA_026402145.1 Polypterus bichir lapradei
CCGCGAGATCATTTTATATACTGTATTATTGTTATTAATGGCCCGGGTATATGAAGCGCTGGTAACACAATAAACTACAGATCCCATAATGCAGCGATTCAGCTGCCTTGCCGAACATTTACCGCGTTGCTGCAAGTTATTGCGAAGCTAGCCCACACGATGCCGAAGAGAAAAGTTGATTCTGAAAATAGAGCCTTTAAAAACCGATGGGAGGCTGAGTATATGTTTACTGACATTGCCGGTAAACCCGTGTGTCTCATTTGTGGAGCTAATGTGGCTGTAATTACAGAATTTAATCTTTACAACGACTGACAAACACAGAATGTAACTTGAACACAACACATCGTACAAATACGACCCTGATTGAAACAAATAATGATAATCGAATCCTTGATCACAGCAACACTCACAAAGCAATTACTGTATATTGACAATCATGTTACGTTATTTTTAAAGTGAACGGTTCCATTGCTTACCATGTGTTTACTACGCGCGACCAAAACTCTAAATGTGTGTAGTCCCTTAGTCAACGTTCAACTTGCATGTTTCATAGTTGCGTCGCGAAGGCGATAGATTTCATGTGAGACGCGTACGTTCCTCAACGGGATTGCGAGTCAAGAGAAGCGGCAAAAGACAGCGGGGCTGCGGCGATCTCTGAATTGACTGTTTGTCACTGTGTGCAGAGCTGCCTGTCGCTTAGAACGATTAAATAAGCCGGCTTTCTAATCTAGGCTGGTTTGGTTTGGTTTGATTCTATTTGTTTGGACTACACAAAGGCTCAGGACTCGTGGTTCTACACAAACGTACGTTATGATTATGATATGCTGTTTCATTGAGAAAGTATGTACAGATTTTTTTAACACTTTGAGCCCACGTTTTCACCGGCAATGTATTTTTACATTTAAAATGACCATCGGTGGCGCACGTGGGGCTCAAAGTGTTAATGAAATATTTCAGAAAAATTACAAACTTTTACATGTTTACTTATTGCCCAATGCACACTGACATGACATTAGTGTGTATTGTGTATATGTCACTTGTGTGAATTAGGCCCAAGATTATTACAAAGTTATTATTATATTTGAATTAGCCCTTTATTCTACCTATTTTGTAGAATGTCCGAGAGAAAGACAAAACGTGAAAGCGGGTTTGTTTTCCGAATCTCTGCATTGCATTACGCATTTTTCTCACGTTGCCTGTATCAGTGGCAGCATCTGAAAGGAGCTTCTCAAAACTCAAGATAATTAAAAATGATCTCCGTTCCACTATCGGGCAACAACGATTGAGTGATGTTGTGCTTCTGTCTATAGAATCTGAAATTTGTGAAAAACTGGATCATTTAAACATAATAGATGAATTTGCTACTGTTAAAGCTAGGAGAATCATGTTAATGTTTAACTAATAAATTAATGTATGTATGTGATTTTTTTATTTTTGTGATTCTTTATTTAGTTTTTATAAAAACTAATCGTTTGAAATTAAATTTTATTTATACATCCCGACTCTAACCCTAACACCGTCTTAATCCTGTTTGAAGTAGTACATGTAATAGTAATATCCGTCATATCATAATAGAAAATAGGTACGTAGGGCGGCGAAACCACATTCGCACAAAGGCGGCCATCTACCCAGGATCGGCCCTGTGTGCGATTACATACGATTAATCAAGATTAATTATTACACAGCCTCTAATTAATTGGATTAATTTTTTTAATCGAGTCCCACTCCTAATATATATATGTAGATTTGTATATATATATATGTTTATATACAGTATATATGTAGATATGTATATGTGTATATATGTATATATGTGTTTGTGTGTATATATGTATATATGTGTGTGTGTGTATATATATATATATATATATGTGTGTGTGTGTGTGTATATATATATATATATATGATGTGTATATATATGTTTATATATGTGTGTGAGTGTATATATATATATATGCCAGCAACACTCATAACAATGACAAAACAATTATATTGTCAATCATGTTACGTTATTATTAAAATGTTTCCTTTTCTTTTTAGTTCTCTGCTGCCAAACGCGGGTATTTTGCTATGTATATATATATATATATAGATAGATAGAGAGAGAGAGAGAGAGATGACAACAACACTCATATCAATGACAAAACAATTACATTAACAATCATGTTACGTTATTTTTAAAATATTTCCTTTTCTTTTTCATAACTTCTTTAACACACTACTTCTCCGCTGCGAAGCGCGGGTATTCTGCTAGTTATACATAATTTTCTTAATGAGTTACAGAAGTTGCGTTAGAATTCTTACAATTGAGCAAATTAAGTTGATGCACTAACAATGTAAAGTAGAAAGTAATGGTCAGTTTATCACCAGGTAGTCTAAAGCAGAGTTTCCCAAACTTGGGTGCCCACACCTCCAGTGGGTACGAAATGACATTTCGGGAGGTGTGACGAAGACGAAGGGTACATTGCGATGCCCCAAAGTAGTGTGAGGTTTGTAATCCAACTTTATTGTAGTGCAGTTGGTGTCTTGAAGTGTGCTGTCATTTGAAGGTCATTTATTAATGAGTGCTCTTATTCTTATATGGAAAAGAATCAAACATTGCACACACAATTGTCACCTGGGAATGAGCTGCAGAAATGAGTGTTCTCTCAAGTTCCTTGCTGCAGGTTGAGCGTTTGTAACGGCGAATAACTTTTTTGAAGAGAATGGAATTTGGACCTTGCAATGATCTTTAGAGGTTGGCCAGATCAAGTATTGATTTCTGATCATTTTTTTTTCTCATTATCAAGTCCTTCTATGAGAACCCTGAATACAAAGAGGACTGTTTCATTTATGTTAGGTAGAATGCCCAGAGGGGCCTGTGCGGTCTCATGGTTTGGTACCCCTGCAGATTTTATTTTTTCTCTCCAGCTGTCTGGAGTTTTTTTTTGTTTTCTCTGTCCTTCCTGGCCATTGGACCTTATTCTTATTCTGTGTTAATTAGTGTTGTCTTATTTTAATTCTTACTTTATCTTCTATTTCTCTTTTCTTCATCATGTAAAACACTTTGAGCTACATTATTTGTATGAAAATGTGCTATATAAATAAATGTTATTGTTGTTGTTGATCTGTGCAAGCTGTGATTGTAAAATGTCACTGATTTCAAAGTTTGTTTGACATTTTTGCCAGAGGAGGGGATAATGGAGGCTTAACTGGATGCAACACCTGCTGTTTACATTCAGCTGGCAGTCCTGGCAGTAGCGCAGCAATTTTAACTGTGCACCGCATTTGTTTTTGAATTGTGTGTGCTGGTGTTATTGGGAAACAAAGCTTGTTGACTGTGTTTTATTGGTTAGCGGCACTCCAGCACCCTTTGTTTTGCTGGGGTCTCCAAACCACCAAAACACACAATCATTGATCGTGTGTCATTTCATCAGGGTGTTTGATGCTTCACAAGATTCCCTGACCCCATAATCATCAATCAATTGCTCAATTTATATTTAAATAAAAAGCCTATTTTTTTTTTGATTCAGCTCATTCACCCACACTACTGTAGGTGCTTCAATTTGTGATTCAAAAATTGCAACTTTAAGTTTTTCATCCTCAAATGTGATATTACTTTTGTAGGGGGTGCAAACATAATTAAAATTTTTTTGGGGTGCAGGACATAGAAAAGGTTGTGAACCCTTGGTCTAAACTCATCTGAAATAACTCTAAACAATGCTGTAACAGGACTTGTAATTATAATAAATCCAACATTATCCAATAGATGAGGAAAAAAAACTTTTCCCAAAGGGGTTTTAATTTTTGGACAGTCCCAGAACATATGCCAAAGTGAGGCCAAAGTTGTCTGGCATCATTCACAATTAGAGTTCAATAGCTGATGTATTTTAGGTCATTTCAATTTGACAGGTGTGTCTAGTGTACTGCTGAATTACAGCGTGTTTTGTACAAATTGATGAAGAGTGAATGCTTTGAATTATTGAACTCTGTTCCTTGCCTGAGACACTGATAGAGAGGGGTCTTTCCCTGCATTGTAGAAGGTTGTCTAGCTGTGAGTACCATGACAATAATTGATAATGTAGTAAAATGATTACAAATTGATTAGTTTATATTAATTAAACACTGATCCTGTGCAGGATTTGAATATAACAAGGAACAGGTTGCACAGTTTTTTTCTCAACCTCTTTAAATGTGTGTGAATCCTCCTCTTGGCCTGGAAAAGCAGAGCTTAACTGATTCCTGCCTCACACAGCTTATGCTATGGACGCTAGGGGTCACTGTTGCCCCGTGAAACCCACCAGACAGACATCCAAGACACACATTTAAAACACCAAGAATAATTTCTTTAATAATATTCTTCAATAAAGTGCACAAAGCACCGCACACTCCACAATTCTTCCAATAATCAAAATAATAAACGCAATCCTCCACTCCCAGCAGCTCCATTACACTCCCTCCCAACTCGGGCTCGGCCTGCTGGTTTTCCCAGAGTCCTTTTATAGTCCATGACCTGGAATTATTCTTTCTCCGGGTCAAACGCCACATCCTCCTTCCTTAAGTATCCCAAAAGTACTGCGGGCTTCTGTCATGGTGACTCCGAAGTACTTCCGGGTTAGTGTAACAGGAATAGTCCCCAGGTTTTTGGTGAGCTCCCCCTGGCGGCACCCACGGCATCCAACAGGGCTGAACAACAACAACAACAAGATTTTCATACAAAAGTGCTTTACAAAATGAAGAATAGAAAAATAAAAGACACAGTAAAAAATAAAATAAGCCAACATTAATTAACATAGAATAAGTAAGGTTTGATGGCCAGGGTGGACAGAAAAAACAAAAAAAAACTCCAGACGGCTGGAGAAAAAAATAAAATCTGCAGGGATTCCAGACCATGAGACCACCCAGTCCCCTCTACCTAACATAAATGAAACAGTCCTCTTTGTATTTAGGGTTCTCACGGAAGGACTTGATGATGATGGTCACGTAGACTTCTGGCTTTCAGTCCATCAATGTTGGAGCATCATGATGCTTTGAGTAGGTGGTGGTGGCGCAGGCCGTCACCACAAAGAAACCGGAAAAAGAAACAGAAGAGAGAGTTAAGGGGTCAGTACAAATTTTAGAGCCACCATGAATAGTTATTATGATGAATTGAACATACAGTGTATCAGATTAAGTTAAAGTGAAGTTATGAGAAGGCCATGTTAAAGTAATGAGTTTTCAGCAGTGTTTTAAAGTGCTCTACTGTATTAGCCTGGCGAATTCCTATTGGCAGGCTATTCCAGATTTTAGGTGCATAACAGCAGAAGGCCGCCTCACCACTTCTTTTAAGTTTAGCTTTTGGAATTGTAAGGAGACACTCATTTGAGGATCTAAGGTTACGATTTGGGATATAGGGTGTCAGACATTCCAATATATAAAATAGGGCGAGATTATTTAAGGCTTTATAAACCATAAGCTGTATTTTAAAGTCAATTCTGAAAGACACAGGTAACCAGTGTAGTGACATCAAAACTGGAGAAATGTGTTTGGATTTTCTTTTCCTAGTTAGAATTCTAGCAGCTGCATTCTGCACTAGTTACAATCGATTCATGTCTTTTTTGCGTAGTCCTGAGAGGAGTGCGTTACAGTAATCTAGTCGACTGAAAACAAAAGTGTGAACTAATTTCTCAGCATCTTTCAATGATATAAGAGGTCTAACTTTTGCTATGTTTCTTAAGTGAAAAAATGCTGTCCTAGTGATCTGATTAATATGTGATTTAAAATTCAGGTTACAGTCAACAGTTACCCCTAAGTTTTTTACTTCTGTCTTAACTTTTAATCCTAATGCATCAAGTTTATTTCTGATAACCTCATTGAATCCATTATTGCAATCACTAAAATTTCAGTTTTCTCTTTATTTAGCTTGAGAAAATTACTATTCATCCATTCAGAAATGCCAGTAAGACATTGTGTTAGTGAATCGAGAGAGTCGGTGTCATCAGGTGCTTGATAAGTACAGCTGAAGAAACTGAATCCATGTCCCATGCTGCCCTGAGGGAATCCGAGGATCCATTTCCGTCCAGGGGAGCTGCCATCTAGCGTCTCGCGGGATGTAGTGCCCTGAAAAGGCTGCTTTTCTTCCTGTTCTCTGTTGAGGGACGTCCCGGCCATACTGAAACTGCTCATCACAGTGCTTAATCAAATATAAGAGTCTGTCTTTATAGCAGTTGCTACAGAAGAGTCAAGATTGATAAAACTTTGTTTGTCTGCAGTTCATGAAACATATAAATGGATAAAAATATATATATACATACACATACACACATACACTGTATGGTCTGAACACACACCAGAATGACTAAAAAGAAAGAAAATTAAAAAGAAGGAAACACTTCTGACTTGGCTGTCCCAATTCCAGTGATTGTTGTTGGTGTAAAGGAGCCCCAGTAGTGTTTCTTGACACACTTCAGCTGAATGATTTGTTGGCTGACATTACTCAATGTGTTAGTGTGTCACAGAGAGAGGATGTGCAGCATTGTTTATAATGGCAAACAGTTTTGTCTTCATTCCCTCCTTTGCTACTACCTCCAGGTGGTCCAGAGTGAATCCCATAATTGAGCCTGTCCTTTTATTTAGTTTGTTGATTTGTTGGGTTTTTCTTGAAGTAATGTTACAGGTCCAGCACACCACAGCAAAGAATATCGCAATGGCCATCACAGAGTTGTAGAATAATAAATAGATACAAATCAAGCATCCTCAAAAAGAATTTCTCCTTTCTTTGTAACTTGCTACCAATTTGCGGGCAAGTGATAAGCTCTTTCTGTTTCCAGTCTGTCATTAATAGCTTGACCAAAGATTTTTATTAAAAAATCAGAGATAAATCCAAATGGATTACCCTGTGCAGTCTCTGAATCTTCTGAAATAGCAAAAAAAAAAGTGTTTCTTCTTGTCGTGTCATCCAATTCCATTGCTTGATTTTTCAACTGTAATTTAATCTTCTAGGGCCACTCCCCGCTTCATGAATGTTTGACTTGTTCCACATAAGATCTTAACATATCTTTCAGATATCAAGTGGAGCACGCAATGAATCGAGTCTGCACTTCAGCTTACTCATCTAAATCATTATTTTAATGTCAGTACTATTTTGCGTTTTCTGAAAGTTGTCCTCAACATTGTTCTCTCCAACATGTACTGATAGAGTTCACGTTGTTTGTCTCAGCAAGATCTTTCCTTCCCAATTCCCCTGTTCAATATGACTCATATTCCAATTTATTCTATCTGAAAGTTGTATACAAGAATCTGTAAAACCTGTAAATTGTACTTTTTATGCAGAGTTGATTTTTTAGCAGTGTGGGTAAAACTAATTGCCATGGGGGAAAATATAAAGTTTTGTAACAGAACAAATCAGCAACACAATAACTTGAATTATTTCTTTAATTTGGATTTTTCACTGATAAGGCTTCTTGGTCTTTTAAAGTGGTGGACACTGATACATGTTGCATACGGGTTTACACACAAAAGAGGACTGCATACCCGACCAAATGTTTATCTTATTTTTATTTGGCAGAGACCAAAGTCTTGGATAATTTACAAATCATAAATATATTAATATATTGGTAGTTAAACTGATCAGACTAACAAGAATGTATTTTTCTACATGTATACTTTAATAGAGTACAATCAATAACATTGTCACCTGGCAGTGCTTCAACTTATTTAAATTCTTGGCTAGTATGCCTTCAGTGAGGAGTCTGCTGTTCCTCCCATGCATCTGTAGTTTTCTCCAACTGTCCAGTCACAAGCAGCAGAGCAGATTGGTTACTCTTAATTATGCTGGAATGAATGAATATGGGTGTGTATATTAAAATGTGCCCTGTGTTGGACTGGCCTCCAATTCAGGGCTGCTTCCTGCTTCTGAAGGGGTTTTTTAAAGTACTCTGTATTTTTCACCAGTAAGCTAATGTTTAAGGAGTTTTGTTAGAATCCACTTTGTAACTTTAAGCAGGTGACTAAACCTAGTATTGTTCCAGTTTTATTCATAAAAAAGTGCCTTGCTACACAGGTAAAGTGCTCTAGGATAATTTAAAAGTAAATACATATATTTCTATTTGGGTGTATTTTTTGACTAGTATGTCACACATGGTTTAGGTGAACATGTTTTTAATTTACAGTGTCCACAGCAGCAATTGTCCTGTTTGTGTCAAATAGATTTGCTTGACCAGTAGTGTTTTACTGTGTTTCAGATCCAATGAGAATCAGATGACAATGCACAAGTGCTACTTTTTTTTGGTTTTCATGGTCATCATTCTGCCTTCCCTTGGCCTTTCAAGGTGAGCTCAGTTTCAGGTGGCAATCAACAAATTGATTTGACCTTTTTATTATTTGTTAAGCACATTCTACCTTAAAACTGCAAAAGAGCATTTTTTCCTGGACTTGTTCTTCCCTTCCACATTTTAAAGATTTGCATGTTAGGTTAACTGGTGACTGTAGATTAGCTTGGCATTGTCATTTTGTCTTGAAGAGGAGTTGCATCCCATTCAGGTTTAGATCCTCTCTTAAACTGGGAATATCCAGATAGCTACTGTGTAATGAATGAGTGGATAGCTCTGCATATTCTCAAATAAAGACTACACATTTTATCTTTGTCTTCCAGCTTGGATTTGTTCTTTCGGTGGCTTTTTGACAATAAGTTTCTTGATGAGGCCGATATCAAGTTCCAGTAAGTACTATACCTTTAAACATAATTACAAGCTAGTGTTTGACGTAACTGTACTCAGCAGACTTTTTCTACTCTTCTTCTCTTCTCCCCTATAGGTGTGTATTTCTGCCAGACAATGGCGCTTTCTTCGTGAACTATGTAATCACGTCCAGTCTGATCGGGACAGCCATGGAGCTCCTCAGAATCCCAGGCCTCCTAGTTTATGCAACACGCCTGTGTTTTGCTAAATCTGAGGCAGAGCGCATTCATGTTAAAAGGGTATGTGTCTTCCTAGGAGTTAGAATGATAAAATGACACATTTCTAGTGTAGTTTGTGACTCGGAGATTTATACTGCTGATGCCTTCCAATTTGTAAAATTAAAATTACATTTTTTGAAAAAGTCCATGTTGGCTAAAATCATCCTAACTAGATGTTACAGTTTTCTTTAATTTGGACGGCAGCAAATGATTACTTTGCCTGCTAACAGATGGGATTAGACATTGGCAGATCTACCATCATGGTGTTCTAGGTATGCTCATAGCCTCCATGCAGCAAATTAACTAAGTGGGACCCCACCCTACTCAATGAAACGATGTACACTCCAAGTGCCAAACAGACCAAGAGGTGTCTCCCCTGCATAATGAAACAACCAATGCTTGATGAAACAATAGAGTCTCTAAGCACAGAACGCAAGAGTGGGAATTACTGTGCATCATTAAACTACTGCTTTGTTTTAACCTTGTCAACCCTCTGTTAAGGAGCTAAGTTACCCAGGGGCCTGTAGGGGTCTTAATCCGGGTTTGGCACTAGAGTTTTGAGGGGTCATGAATCAGAATCACTGCTATTATTTAAGCGGTCTATCTCCTTTCCCCATTATGTACAGTCTATATCCTTGTCAAACAATTCAATTCCTTGCCATTGTGCCACCTGCTTATTTTTATGCCTGTTGCCTTTTAAAACAGCAAGATCATTCAAGTAGTAGCAAACGGTTTGAAATCCTGGGGTGGATATCCTTCCTGTAGGACTTGAGTATCCTTCTGATTTTATCATGTATATCACTCCATGTGGTTCCCTCTTGGTCATTTAGTTATATTAGGCATTTTTTTCTGTAAAACACATCACTCCTTGATCCAATTAATGTCAGAAGCTTCCCTCACCAAGTCTATTGTCAGTGTTTTCCACCATGACATTACTAACATTAGAACACTCTAGACGAGAACAGGCCATTCAGCCCATCAAAGCTCTCCAGTCCTATCCACTTGTTTCTTCCAAAAAAACATTGAGTCGAGCTTTGAAAGTCCCTAACGTCTTACTGTCTACCACACTACTTGGTAGCTTATTCCAAGTGTCTGTGGTTCTTTGTGTAAAGAAAAACTGCCAAATGTTTGTACGAAATTTACTCTTAACAAGTTTCCAACTGTGTCCCCGTGTTCTTGATGAACTCACTTTATATTAACAGTCTCGATCCACTGTACTAATTCCCTTTATAATTTTAAACATTTCAATCATGTCACCTCTTAATCTTCTTTTGTTTAAACTGTATAGGCTCAGCTCTTTTAATCTTTCCTCATAATTCAACCCCTGTAGCCCTGGAATCAGCCTAGTTGCTCTCCTCTGGACCTTTTCTAGCGCTGCTATGTCCTTTTTGTAGCGTGGAGACCAAAACTGCACACACTACTCAAGATGAGGCCTCACCAGTGCATTATAAGTGTTGAGCAGAACCTCCTTGGACTTGTACTCCATACGTCGTGCTATATAACCTGACATTCTGTTAGCCTTCTTAATGGCTTCTGAACACTGTCGGGAAGTCGATAGCTTAGAATCCACTATGACTCCTAAATCCTTCTCATAAGGTGTACTCTCGATTTTCTGAACGCCCATTGTGTATTCAAACCTAACATTTTTACTTCCTATGCGTAATACTTTACATTTACTGACATTAAATTTCATCTGCCACAAATCTGCCCAAGCCTGTATGCTGTCCAAGTCCTTTTGTAATGATATAACGGATTCCAAATTATCTGCTAATCCACCTATCTTGGTATCATCTGCAAACTTAACCAGTTTGTTACTTATATTCCTTTATATATATTAAAAATAGCAGCGGCCCTAGCACTGACCCCTGTGGAACACCACTCTTAACATCGGCCAGTTCTGATGAGGTTCCTCATACCATCACCCTCTGCTTCCTGTGTCTGAGCCAATTCTGCACCCATCTAAAAACATCACCCTGAACTACCACTTCTTTTAATTTGATGCCCAACCTCTCATGTGGCACCTTATCAAATGCTTTCTGAAAGTCCAGATAAATAATATCATAAGCTCCACTTTGATCGTATCCTTTTGTTGCATCCTCATAGAATTCCAGCATGTTAGTAGAACATGACCTCCCTCTTTTGAACCCATGCTGACATGCCCACATACCTCTCTAGGATCAGCAGCCTTTCTGGAAAATGACACACAAGAGTGTTAGTTTTGCTCATGCTCAGACTGAAGAAGGATTTTGGTGCTATATGATGAATCATGTATTTTATGAAATTGACATACTGCACAACATATCCATCTGGTTTTAAGTAGTAGATGAAGATTCCCTGAGTCTCTTTTTCCTTACTTCCGCCATCTGTTTTATTCTTGGAATGAGCAATGCTTATCTTCATAAGCACTGCCTGTTCTTCATTGAAAAAGTCACAATTCTGACTTTCACAGGAGGTCAGAGTTTATCCTGAGTTGCAACAGATGGCATTCTGACTGAATCACATATCACACCATAACACATTAGCCAAGACATTTTGATGGGGGCAGTAACAGTTCTTGTAATAGATGTTCTTTGTTAAGGTACTCCTGTCAAGTTTATGTTTTGGCCAAATGCAATTGTAAATGTTACCTCAAAAAATGATTTGTCTTGAATGACAAAGATTTATTACATCATTATCTAAGCAGAATAGTGGGTGTCAGAAGCTATCTGAGTGGAGCAGACCGTCCTCTTTTTTTCCTTTTAACATAAACTTGTGTATCAATGTCAGAGTCCTAGAGATAACAACTCTAATTTTTCCATAAGCAATATAAGAGAACATATTTTAATGGAGTGAAAAGATTACATTTTAGGCTTCCCACAACACAATTTGACCATTTTCAGCATGATGCCTCTGTGTTTGTTTGAGTCTGTCAGTGGAACTCATAACTTATGAAAAGACTAATCAATCACAATCATATTTGTCATTTTTAGACTATCCTACAATGCTCGAATTTTACTGATTTGTGAAAAACTTCAGTTTACAAAAACTTCAGTTTAACTCAATATAATTTACATTCTTTTAATAAGATCCTACAACAGTAATTTCTTCATAAGCAATATAAGAAAAAATATGTTGATGGAGTCAATGAGATAATAATGAAAGTATGCTTCAAATAAAAGCTGCTGAAATTTAAAAGGTGTGCACATTTCCTACAAAATATTTTTCAACTCTTTCCAATCTTTTCTAGCGGCCAATATATATATTTATATATATA
>JANRMT010062798.1:993860-1014578 GCA_026402145.1 Polypterus bichir lapradei
ACCATGTATGTTCTTCCAGGCAGCCTTTCATATAATGATTTTTTTTTTTTTTAAATCAAGCAAATGCTCATAGAGCCCTGGTAGTCATCTGGCAGCTCTGTGACCCCCTGGGGGTGATCTGTCATCTTGATCAGAAGGATTACCGCCCTGTTCCATTCTGAGATGCTGCCAAGAGAAGCTGCTTAGAAAAACTTTGCAATATAAACATGCCAGGTTCCTTGCCAGGAGGCAGATTGCTACTGCAGTGAATCAATTTTATTCTTTCTTTTCTCGTTCTGTTTTACTATGTATATATAAATTAATTTTCTATATTCTTTTTTGATGAAGCAATTTTTTTTTTGGTGAGCAAACAAGATGCAACAGAAAGGATCCCAGTTTTAATTAATTTTGATGTGACATCTTATAAAGTATCTGTACAAAAATATTCTGGCACAAAAACACGTGGAAAATCCAAAGACTCAAGAAAGAACACTTATACTTTTGTATATACTGCCTGTGTCACAATTACTATAATAAAAAAAAAATTTAAGCTCTAAAGATAGTCGGCGACTTTAACTTTCATATCGATAATTAGTGTGACCAAAAAGTAAAAAGAATTCATGAACCTCCAGGACTCTTTTGATTTGAGACAGCTCGTTAATCAGCCTACACATAAAGCAGGTGATACGTTAGACTTAGTAATTACTAAAGGACTAAAAGTTGATGTGAAGCAGATCATTGATATTGGTCTATCAGACCATTTTCTTTTACTATTTAATATAGAAATAATGATAGAAAACATTCATGAGAAGCATATTGTTAAAAAACACTTCTTTGATTCATCAGCAGCCTTAAAACTTACAAACATTCTAAGCAATCAGTCTGTTTATAGTGCTAGCTACAATATCGAGGATAATGTAAATAGTAAGGTGGAAAAATTTAATACTAAGTTAAGAGCTGCTGTTGATATAGTTGCACCTGAAAAGACAGTTAAAAAATCTTCTAGTACTGTTATACCATGGAAGACACAAAGACTGTCTGATTTAAAGAGAACATGCCAGAGAGCTGAGCGTAAATGGTGGAAAACTAAACTAACTGTCCACTATGAAATATTGAAGGTTAAAATAACAGAATACAACACTGTCTGTCTTGAGAGGCGCTGCTATATCTCTAAGATTATAAATAACAATGCTAGTAATTCCAAAGTCTTATTCTCTACGATTGATCATCAGCTAAACCCAGGTAACTCAAAGGAATGCCTCCAAAGTACTTCCAGTGAAACCTGTGAGGGTATTGCTATATTCTTCAATCAAAAAATGAATGATATTAGAAATAATATAGTATATCTCCCCAACTCTGATCCTCTTAAGCCCCAGTACTCCGTTATAAACAAATTAAATTCTTTCACCAGGATAGATTTACCTGATTTACATAAAATAATTTCTCAACTGAGACCCTCCACCTGCGTCCTTGACCCAATACCAACAAGTTTATTCAAAGAAGTATCAGGCGTGCTAATTGATAATATTCTTGACATTGTGAAGTTGTCATTAGATACGGGGGTCTTCCCAGACTGTCTTAAGACTTCTGTAGTTAAACCCCTACTCAAGAAAAATAATCTTGACCCCACTGCTTTTGAAAATTTTAGACCCATTTCTAACCTGCCTTTCTTAAGTAAAATTTTAGAGAAGACAGTCATTATGCAGTTAAGTAACCATCTCAATAAACATGCTATTCTTGATAAATTTCAGTCAGGTTTTAGAACAAATCACAGTACTGATCCTGCACTCGTTAAAGTAGTAAATGACTTGCGGGTAAATGCAGACAGAAGCCATTTATCTGTTCTCATCCTCTTAGATCTGAGTGCCGCATTTGACACCATTGATCACAACATTTTTAGAAATCACCTTAGTCAATGGGTGGGCCTCTCTGGCAGTGTCTTAAATTCGTTTGAATCCTACCTGGCAGGTAGAAAATTCTTTGTTAGTTGTAGTAATTATACTTCAAAGACACATGATATTCTATATGGTGTTTCACAAGGCTCTATCCTGGGTCTGCTGCTCTTCTCAATCTACATGGTTCCGTTAGTTCAGATTATTTCGAGGCACAACGTGAGTTACCACAGCTATGCTGATGACATACAGCTGTGTTTATCAATAGCACCTGATGACCCAGACTCTGTTGTTTCACTAACACAATGTCTTACTTGTGTTTCTAAATGGATGAATAGTAATTTTCTCAAGCTAAATAAAGAGAAAACAGAAATATTAGTGATTGGCAATAATGGAGATAATGAGGTTATTAGAAATAAACTTGATGCATTAGGATTAAAAGTCAAGATGGAGGCAAAGAAAAGGGGTAACTGTTGACTGTAACCTGAATTTTAAACCGCATATTTAATCAGACCACTAGGACAGCATTTTTTCACTTAAGAAACATAGCAAAAGTTAGACCTCTTATATCATTGAAAGATGCTGAGAAATGAGTTCACACTTTTGTTTTCAGTCGTCTAGATTACTGTAACGCACTCCTCTCAGGCACACCCAAAAAAGACATAAATCAATTGCAACTAGTGCAGAATGCAGCTGCTAGAATCCTAACTAGGAAAAGAAAATCTGAGCACATCTCTCCAGTTTTGATGTCACTATACTGGTTACCTCTGTCATTCAGAACTGACTTTAAAATACTTCTTATGGTTTACAAAGCCTTAAATAATCTCGCTCCATCTTATATATTGGTATGTCTAACACCCTATATTCCAAATCGTAACCTTAGATCTTCAAATGAGTGTCTGCTTAGAATTCCAAGAGCAAAACTTAAAAGAAGTGGTGAGGCGGCCTTCTGCTGTTATGCACCTAAAATCTGGAAAAGCCTGCCAATAGGAATTCGCCAGGCTAATACAGTGGAGCACTTTAAAACACTGCTGAAAAGACATTACTTTAACATGGCTTTCTGAACACTTCACCTACATTTAATCCTGATACTCTGTATATTCAATTCATCATAACAACTATTCATAGTGGCTCTAAAATCTGTACTGACCCCTACTCTCTCTTCTGTTTCTTTTTCCGGTTTATTTGTGGTGGTGGCCTGCGCCACCACCACCTGCTCAAAGCGTCATGATGCTCCAACATTAATGGACTAAAAGCCAGAAGTCTACATGACCATCATCATTAAGTCCTTCCATGAGAACCCTAAATACAAAGAAGACTGTTTCATTTATGTTAGGTAGAATGCCCAGAGGGGACTGGTCGGTCTCATGGTCTGGAATCCCTGCAGATTTTATTTTTTTCTCCAGCCGTTTGGAGTTTTTTTTTTTTTTTTTATGTCAACCCAGGCCATTGGTCCTTACTCTTATTCTATGTTAATTAGTGTTCCCTTATTCTAATTCTTACATTGTCTTTTATCTCTCTTTTCTTAAAGCACTTTGAGCTACATTATTTGTATGAAAATGTGCTATATAAATAAATGTTGTTGTTGTTGTAAAGATATAAAAATACAAAAGATTTTATGATAAATTGATCTGCTATAGCCTTGCGGCAGGCTGGCACCCTGCCCGAGGCTTGTTTCCTGCCTTGCACCCTGTGTTGGCTGGGATTGGCTCCAGCAGACCCCCGTGACCCTGTAGTTAGGATATAGTGAGTTGGATAATGGATGGATGATCTGCTATAACTGACGTGCTAAACATGCCAACCTTCTCAGTGCCCCAAGGATTATGAAGCCAAGCTGACCACATGTGAACAGAGGGAGTCCATATATAAAGAATACAGTGGACGGCAATAATCTAAGGTGGTGTAGCAGGAGCATGCACCAATGGAAGATTCATAACAATGACTAAAAGAACAGAAGGTATTTCAGAGGGTGAAAAGCATTTATAAATTCCATGAGTTAAAAATTCAGACTTGCAAATACACCTATGTGACACTGAATCACATTATGAGGTACGTCATATGTCTTAACTAACCAAAGGTATAAAGGACTGAAGCGGGCAGTGTTTTTTTTTTGAGCAAAAGAGTACAAAACAGTGTTTCCCAACATCTTTGGTGTTGTGACCCTCTTTTTCCCCATGGAAGTTTGTTTGTGACCCACCAAGACGGGGTGCAAATCGAGCACACTTACCAATCCCTGCCAACACACCCATGGAAGGAGTGCTTATGCTAATGGACTGAGGTTGTGGGGTTGAATCCTGGAGATGACTTTGTATTATCACCTTGATGGGATGGAAGAGGTTTCCCTTTAACATTAGGGTTAAGATAATGTTCATGTGCCTTGCTTGAGAATGGTAAGAGCCAAAAAACACACTTTCTCATATTCTAATAATAAAATCACTGTTACATATCTGTGATTTATACTGGTCATTGAAATACTACCCACCACTATCACACTGTGTGACCATGAGAAAGTTACGTCACCTGCCTATGCTACATTTGGAAAATAAGAAAAAGAAATTGAACCAATTTTATCTCATGTTGCAAGACGTCTTGGAAAAAGACAACCATCCCATAAACTAATGTGCATGTAATCAAGTGTGATCATTTGTGTGGGAGAGAGATCGAGTATGATTATCGAGGCAGCCTGTGACCCAAAAGTGGGTTGCAACCCAATGGTTGAAAAACACTGCTATAAAATGGTGCAAAGAAACACTCCTTTTCTATCAATGCGGAACTGAACCTCATAATAACAGCACAAACTCTCAAAGCCATGCAGGTGAAGCACCAATGGCCTTCAGCGTCTGCTCATCTAGTCTTGAGCAGATAGTGCATTCTAATCTTTCACTTTGGGAACGCAAGCATAAACTGTGCAGGGTGACATTTCTCAAAAAATGAACCTCTTGATGACTTTTATTCTCAGTGTGCCGGTGTCCTTCTCAATTTTGTTTTTCTAGATCTTGACACTTCTAGAATTGTGCATCGGTACATTTATCGAAGGGCTTTTTATTGGATCTGGCAACAATACCACTGAAAAGACCACCTTCAAAGTAAAGTTCATGGGGCTTCCAGTGGTTAGGGTTAAGAAAAAATTGGAACACCTCTGTTGACCGTGGTTCCCAAAGCTTGTGTCAACTCATCTTCTCTCCCTGCACCTCCCAGAGTCTCACTACACTCGACAGGGAGTGCCTTCCTTTTGTCAGTTTTATATCCAACTCAAAAGTTGCATCCCCGATTTCCTTATGTTGTTCAAGGAAAAGCGTATGGCCCACATGGTTTCAAAATCAAACAGTAGATCAAATGGAGATTCTGTAGTAACAATCCAGTACTACTTAATAAATCCAGCACATGCTCCATCCACCAAATGAAGAGTATAACCTGAATTCTAAAATGAAGTGTAATATTTTATTCATTATAAAGGAGTATTCAGCAATCTAATGTTGACATCACAGCTTGTCAAATGACTCAGACAATTTCAGCATTGTCAGCAATTGCCAAGTAAGACACCTAGCATCTTAGTACAACCATATTAATAAAGCCACTAAGTTATAAACCATTTTGCAGTGTTGTTTAGAATGCCCTGTTGTTTATGCACTAGTTGTATTTTTCCTTTCTCTCTTCGTTCATCATCTGAGTTAACATCATGATTACCTTCAAATTAAATAATCACCAGTGGCTAAAGTCAGTTTGGGGTTTACTTTATATACATTTTGTGACGATGCGGTTTCTACTCCATGCTCCCATCTTCCTTCTGGGAACTCTGAACCCGACACCGTCGGTAATGTCACCAATGAGCTTGACAGTGTGGTACAGACAATGAAGCAAGGGGATGGTGCAAAAAGTGCCAAGTGCTTTTATTTATAATCAAAAAACAATCAGAAACAGTGCACAAATGAAAGTGCAGTGCATCAAATAAGTCATTAAATAAATAATCCATATAAACGAGTGAAAGGGTGGAGGTTAAAATCCAATAGATAAATGCTAAAAACACAAGGTTAAAACAATGGCTGGAAGCAGTCTTTTTTAAAACAAATCCCAGTGCCTTTCTACTGGTGACTACCCTGCTTCTCCCATCCAGGCTATGCACCAGGGGAGCCACCCCACCTGCAGATGACCTTCTTACTGCCTTCATCTGATGGTCTGTTCGCTTCGCCAATTCCTAGCTCCGGTGGGCTTCACCAGAATGCGACTTGGGCTCCCCAGTGACCAGGGCGCTCACGCTGGGGCTTTTACATCCCAAATCCCGACTCCCACTGCCTTCCCGGCCTTATGTGGCAAGCCATCCTCCTTCCGGTCACTCCTGCTCCTCAGTAGTGCTCAGCGGGAACGACCACTACCGCCTGCTCCAGGGGTGCTGGCCAAACACCCAGGCTCACTGTTCAGCTGCACCTTCGATCATTCAACCACCGGCTTTATCCTCCCTGCTTCCTGCCTTCTACTCCTTCTAACCTCCGTATGTCTTTTTCTTTTTTTTTTCTCTTTCCCCCCCTAACTCCCTCATGCTTCTATTATTTATTACGGGGACGTGGATCAGGTGTGGCAATTAGCAGCTCCCGGCATCAATTATGGATGCGGACGACTCTCACCTGCGCACTTAAGTGAGGACCGTCTTCATCACAAATCACGCGGGAACCGCTCCGGCCACACATACCACGCCCCCACTCTAAGCCGCTAGTGCGGCGATTATTCATTTTAAAAAGTGGCCTTTTTGATATGAGCTGTGGACCCGCTGCACAACACCTTTCAGAGGATTTCCTTTTATTTTATTGCACTGAAAATGCATATTCAAGTAACGATCAAAATGTACATCTTTGTTTATCAAAAAGATGGTGCTGTAAAGATGTCTGTACTGATACCCACAAGCATACATCCATACTTTGTTAGATTCAAGTTGTCACCTGCACAAACAAAGTGGTATGCCAGAATGACACACTGTTTGAGTACATGATAGATTGAGCATAAAGAAAGAAATCAAAAACATAGTGGAATAGGAAGTACAAAGGAAAAGCAGGCACTGTCATTTTAGGAGTGCACACCAACCATCAGAGACTGAAGTGCTAAATGGCTACTCGGCAGTCTGGTTTTCTCACTTCAGCAATGTAGCTGCACCGCTGCAGTTATTTGTGAAAGGGACTAATGTGTCTATTCACAGTGACCTTAGGGCTTTAAAACATTTTGATGGATAAGAACAGTTCAGCCAAAGAAGTACAGCTTCATTTTTACTGTCACTTGCAAGAAACCAACTAGATGATCAAGTGAGAATTGAGAAATAGTAAAAAAAAAAGGCTAAATTTCTATTGTACAAATTAATAGGAGAATTATTTTAATCCAAATACAATTCTTACTAATACAAAAACACATTACTTTTTTTAATATTATTATACTTTGGACTTATTTTGGACCCTAAGGTGGCAATGAGATGGGCACCTCCTGGTGCTAAACAACCACGAGGACATCCCCAAATTACATGGAGAAGAACTTTCGGGCAAGACCTGAAGGCACTGAACATCACATGGGATGATGCTGAAGCACTCACCAAAGATCGGAATCGCTGGAAAACCCTTGGTGTCCAATATGCCACATAGCATGGGAGGATCTTAGTCTAAGTAAGTATAATTTGGACTTTAGGAGTGCTCATGAGACTCCTCCAAACATAAATGACAGCTAAAAAGACCAAAGTAATAAAAAGAAAAGCGATTTTATTAACAAAAACAATTGATACAATTGAACAGTAAGAACATGAAAAGGAAAGCACACAAAATGTTTAAAAATAATAAAGTTTAAACTTTTTGGGCTTCCTAGGCAATCCATGAGGTGGCTGGTCAGGCCTGGCTTCTTTCCTTCTACTAAGTTGAGCCCTCGGCATTGGCAACATACCAACTACAAGCTGAAAGGGCCTTTTAAACCCGGGTCCTGGAACACTTCTGGGTAACCCTTTGTAAGAACGTACAGGTTTCCAAGCCACCATTCAAAGTTCTATTGGTGGCACTGACATTTTCTCCAGGAGCACTGGGGTTTCATACAGAATCTCCATAATGTTATATTTCAGCTAGTCCTTGTTTTATATTCTATTTGAGACATTTGTTTATGTTAATGCTACTTTTATTTCAGTTTCCACCCACAGTCCATAGACATGAAGGCTAAGTAAATTGGCATCACTAAATTGGCTCTAATGTGTGTTTGGTGTATGTTCGCTCTGTGGTTCCTTGTCCAAATTTTGTTCCTGACTTGAGCCCTATTCTAGCTAAGTTAGGCTGCACCCCCCTCCCAACAACCCTGGTCTGAAATAAGCTGGTTAGACAATGACATGACATGGTGATTTTGTTACTTTGCTTTATTTCCTATGCCTGTGTTATGTTCCTTGTGTTTTCTGTGTGGTTCCCAAAAAGAGACGCAACCTGCCAATTACTATAAATGACTGCCCACATCCTTATTAACATGGGGGCAACTCACAGTCCCTTGCGTTTCATTCGAATGTGCTTAGGAATTGCTGAGTGTTGTGATTATTTCTGTTCTTGTGCTTTGTAATTTGTTGGATCTTTGACAGTTTTTTTCTGTTTTGGACCTCTCTTTGGATTTTTGTACTGGAACTTTGTTAGCCTTGGATAGGTTTTGCTGGCAACTTCTTTTTGCGTTTTTTTTGCTCCGCTGAGCTTCATGTTTTTAAAGTACATTATTGTGAAGAATAAATCTTTATCCTGTGTTTGTCCTTATCAGTGGCGGCTGGTGAAAATGTTTTGAGGTGGGGCTGTGGTACAGCAAACAATTTCTCAAACAATTCTTCACAAATCAAAGCAATATGATTTATTGCAATGCAGACAAAGTTAAAGAACATTATTAAATCATGTCTGATCAATTATTTCAGTATATATATATATATATACACACACACACGACAAATGTGAGGACAACCATGTACAGGAAAATAACTGTGGTGGGAAAAAAAAAAAACTGCATCTTTTTTTTTTTTACTTATTTGTACAGGAATTTTGCTCTTCTCTCCTTCTGATTAACAAACTTCTCAATTACTTTCTTATTGAAGTCAGGAATGTCTCTGACAAGTTTCTTCTCAATAGAAAGCATTGCCAGAGCATTAAGGCGGTCCTGGGTCATTGTGTTTCTTAGGAAAGTTTTGATCCTCTTCAAAGTAGAAAAGCACCTCTCGGACTGAGTAGCGATGTTTACTCTTCCCAAAATGGCTAGTTTGACGGAATTATCCATGTGTGTCCTGGTGTTCTCATGTTTTCTTACTTTCTCGGACAGGTGCTTCATATCTCTCACTCCCGTAACTGTCCAAGCAGGATCTGTCCCAGTTGCTTTAAACAACAAGCACGGGAAACAAAATAAGGCATTAGCAGAAACGCATCCACATAGCCAGGCCTTTTTGGTGTACCAACTGGAAGAGTAGCTTCGCGTGTACTTCTTCCCTTTTTCGCTTATCTGCTGTCTGATTAAGAGGTTAGGCTGATCTGGACCCAGCTCCTTTACCTTCAGTTTTTCTGCCAAAGTTCTCTTCTCAAACGGATATTGGAGTAGAGATTGAACAGAGTTGGGTTCGTGTCCGGAATTAACAACACCTGAGTCCACCATTGTCACGTAATGTTAATTGAAAATTGCGCCACTACAGACCATCCTTGATTTTAGCTGCTTGGGGCGACAGAAAAATCGCCCATTTCAGTTAAGATTTGAGGACGCTGATTGGCTAAATTTTATGTCACATCTTGAATATATTTATATCTTGAATCAGCATTTGACTAAATTCTACAAAGACCCGCCTCCTTTGGGCGATATCTCGATCGCCCCTCAGCTGAAATTGAGACGTGCTGACAGGCAGAGAAGTTATATGGTGATGGTGAAAACATTTATTTTTTACAGAAGATTTTCTAATATATCACATCATATAATTATACATTTAAATAATTTATATAATTATTATTTTGTGTGTGTGGTTCAGGGAGGGCGGCGCCCTAGCGCCCTCTATTGGCCAGCCGCCACTGGTCCTTATTACTCACCAGGGTTTGATGGTAATATCATTTTTGGAAGTGTTTGGGACTTTGTACTTGGAAACTCTCCTGCTCATAAAACATACAATAGTGTGGCTGGGGAGTGTCTGTTCCTCCCTCCTACTCCTGTGAGTCTAATAAGCAGCGTCCTCTAGTGGCCTGTAGAACATTTACAAGGCTAATATGCACTTTGGCCAGTCGCTTGTACCCTAAAACAGATGAGCTAGGTTAGTAAAATAAATCTCAAATAAAAGTTATACAGGGTGGCGCAGGAAAACAGGAACTTTTGAAACTAGGTGTTGGCGACCCTGGAACTTCAGAAGTTTTTTAAGACCAATGTGACCTTGTTTAGAACTGCTTGCCATTAGTTATAATGGAGCAGTGGAGTGGTGTGCAAAGAGCATTCGCTGGGAAAGCCTTTTATAAGAATGGTGATAGTGTGACTGCTAGACAAAGGGAGTTTCGGCATCATTACCAGTTAGGACATCATGATCGTGTCCCTTCTGCTCATGCGATTACAACAAGGGTGCGTAATTTTAAAGAAACTGGTTCAGCCTTAAAAAAGAAGTCCCCAGGTGGAGCCACTTCGCATACTGCCTAACAATCAATGGCAGCTATTTGACAATTGTTTGGAAGGTGCGCCATTTCACGCAACAGTGACATTCCATGGCCTCTGAGATCCCCAGATCTCAATGTTTGTCATTTTGTTTCTGTAGGGACATCTTAAAATCCAAGTTTACTGCACATGTCTTGCAACCATTGCTGAACTAAAAAGGAGGATTGAAGAGGAAATCGCTGGCATTCCTCTTGACATGTTATGTTGAGCAATGTAGAATTTCCATAACAGGCTGTCAGAATGTGTATGGAGAAATGGAAAACACTTTCATGATATTTTCTTCAAATCATAAAATGAATATAGGGTGGTCCAGATCTAATTATGCAATTTTTATTACGCTATAACTTATTAAGTTTATTACATAGAGAATTCACTAAAAATTCTTTAAGTTGCTGATAGATGGCAGCACCTGCCCTGCATTCCAAAATGGCGGGGAGACGGTTGTCAGTCGTACAGTGGGTGTGATGTGTTCGCCTTTTCATAATTGCATAATTAGATCTGGACCACCCTGTATTGAATGAATATTGATTAGCATCATTAATTGTATATCCTGCACAGTACATTTCATTATTAAATGTATTTTGTAATGTGTTTATTCAAGCATTGAACATCAATTGAAAATTTTCCGTTTCCCTGCGCCACTCTGTATTTTCCATGAACGTTTTCTCAAAAGGCAACAGCTAATATAAATATGTTAATAACAAACTAACATGAAAAATAAACTCATTCTGCCCTAAACTTTCTCTTGCAGGTCACTTACCATAAAAACAGAGGAAACCTATCACTCTGGGAGGACCTCAGGGGGCACTGTTCTAATCTGGTGTTAACTAATTATTATACAGCATAGCACTCGATTAATAAAGTATTTGATTAATAAATACTAGCCAACCCACGGCGTACCATATGGCGCATAATCAGGCTGGTTTTTTTAATGATTTTTAAGCACAGGGAGAAAATTAACATTTGAAAAATCGGTAATGTAATAAATCAGCAAGAAAAGCAACATTGTAACAATGCACGGAACGACCCAACACACAATCGTCCGTGACTGAAAACTGGCGGACCGCCATCGCGCCTTCTCCTCCCACACGGAGGGATGGGGGTGGAGGGCGCTGAGGCGCGGAGGGTGGAACGGGAGGAGAGGAGAAGGACGTCCAATCTGCTCCCTCCGTCATGCTAGTCTGCTGATTTCTTGTTCAGTATGCACTGCCTGCTCATGTGCCCACCTCCAACTCGTCACTTGTGTCGTTGTCGTCTTTGCACAGTCCAGATGCACCTGTGACTCATGTCTTCCGTGTTCCTGCAGGAGCATCTAAGAAGACGCATGTTTGTCGCGGATGCGATTTGCTATATGTAGCGTGTAAAACAGTTTGCTATGGTGCACGCAGTCGTGCTTCGTAACCGAAAACTCGGTTTTTAAAGACTGCTTACTTCATTGTGTTTTAACCTCAGTTGTAAAGGATTGTTTTAAGGATCTCGTGGGATACCCCTCACAAACCGTTTTACACGCTGCATATGGTGATTCACCTCCGCGAGAAACATGCCTCTATGAACAGTCAACGTGGCTCTGAGGTGCACGTGGCCTCTATGACAGACAAATATAAATGACACCATTTTTTCTGTGTCGTCGCGTCCGAGTTGGTGGGCGTGGCTCTGCGAGTTGTTGTCGTATCCAATGGTCTTGGAGTTGGTGGGCGTGGCTCCTTCCTGCGTGTGCCATAGGTGTCTTATTTGTCGGCGGCTTAGTAAATCCATGTCCCTTCCGGCGTGCTTTCCATGGGTGTCTTGCCTTAGTGATTTATATATATATAGATTTTTATATTATACTTGTAGTGATCAAATTGTTTAATGCATTTATTGTCTGGTTGTGCTTTTGTGTTGTTGTTTGGTAAACCCTAGCATGGCTACTGTGTAAAAGATTTATTTCAGTGTCTGCTCAGTGTAGCACTGACTTCATGTTAAGAACCATCTCCTCAATCTAGTGTCTAATTGATTAGAGCATCAGCATTGCTGCCATTTGTTTCATTTAAATTCTTTTGACATCAGTTGCTTTATTAAAATAGTTTTTATTGCCTAGACTTAATTAACAATATATTGTAAATTCATATTCACAAACAGCCACCTTAAGCTTTAGTTTGATCAACACTTCTGAAACAGAAAAACATTCTGTGCCATTTTGATTACAGATTCATTTTCTGTTTCAAATTCAGAACGAGAGAGATTATTTCAGCTTCTGTGTTTTAAACGCAGTATATTCCACTTTTACATGTCTGATATGTAAAATGTCCTCCTGTCAGCTACCAGATCCTCAAGTGGTCAGAACAAGCGATTGCAACAGCAGAGCATGTGTGCCTGTGACTTATGCCTTGATGTAGTTCTCTCGTACAAACAATGGCAAAGTGGCCTGAGGAAATCTCTGTCACACATTACACACACACATCACTGGTACAAAATACTTCATAAACGAAAACAAGACACCATCTGTACATTTCATAACTTGTTGAAAATGTCAGAAAAAAGCAACATGTTCTGTTATTTCAATATTGTTAATGGTACTTGTGTACTTTATCATAATTTCAAAGTATTAAACATCTTAATATGAGATTTACTTTATATTGTGGATAATTGATATTTAACTTGAGATATGATATAAATAAGTGCTGCAGCAGTACAGTTGTGACTCTAAAAAATAAAATTATTTTTTATAGTTCATCTGGCCCCCCAGCCATAATGTCAAACTCTGTCCATTTACAGTTGATGTTTTTGACTCATTTAATCTTCAACTGCTGGACCATTAGTTACAATTCACTAGTAACTTTGTGCATTCTTACCAATCCAAGTGAAAAACGCCTGGCAAAACAAGATAAAACTGAAGTAAGAATGCTTATCACGCGGGACACATCACGTTGGGACTGTGTGATGAACCACTAGGACCTTTATCAAGAGCTTACTTTTAAGGATTTCTACAAATTTGTACTGTTAATGTGACATAGACCCTCACAAAGCTGTTCTCACCAATATTCTATTGAACATCCATCCATCCATCCATTATACAACCCGCTATATCCTAACACAGGGCCACGGGGGTCTGCTGAAGCCAATCCCAGCCAACACAGGGCACAAGGCAGGAACAAATCCCCAGGCAGGGCGCAGGCCCACCGAAGGGCACACACACCAAGCACACACTAGGGACAATTTAGGATCCCCAATGCACCTAACCTGCATGTCTTTGGACTGTCGGAGGAAACCGGAGCACCCGGTGGAAACCCACGCAGACATGGGGAGAACATGCAAACTCCACACAGGGAGGACCCTGGGAAGAGAACCTGGGTCTCCTAACTGTGAGGCAGCAGCGCTACCTACTGCACCACCGTGCCGCCCATCTATTGAACATTTGACCATCAAATATACAAGATACTATTTGTCTCAGGAAACTTCATCAACGTTTGTGATAATAATGCCAATTTGTCCAGTGCCATAATGTCACAAACAGTTTCTTGCTCCCTCCCTACATGTTACTATTCCACACATTTTTTTTTAAAAGAAGCAGCCCAACTCAAGCTTGGAAGACACAATAAATTACATCTTCACCAGTATCACAACACAGAACTTCCAAGAAAGTCTTTAAAAAATTCAAAAGCATCAACAAGATTCATAACTACCCAATGTAAAACTTTTTCTTCATTTCCCACCGAAGGCGAGTTAAAAAAAAAAGTATAATAAAATGAATTTATCATAACTTATTTTCATAACATTTCAAACCAGTCTCACCTAGTCACTTGTGGCTCTCACTCCATGTGCAGCTCTTCACTGCAGCTCTGTCTAGTTCATTTGCTGAACGCACAATGAAAGCAATAGACGACTGAATTGTAAAATGCCAAAGGCTAGGAATGTTATTTTTCAGGTTTATATTACCATTGGCACTTACCTTTTCGGTTTGGTGCAAAAAGCAGGACTGGATTAGTCAGATACATGAGGCTTGATTCACAAGCTCACACAGCTGAATAAATGCAATCCACAGTGGACCAGGAAATGTCCTCCTTCATGCTGAAAGCCTCTGAAGTGCGGCAGAGTATAGACCTGCAGCAATAAATGAAAAAAGGAATAGAGCAACACGTCATTTAATAGGCAGAAAGTTAAGTGGTCATCATGCAGATTCCAACCTAGCTGACTCACTCACAAAAGCTTCAGAATTATGGAGAAAGAACTGCTGTTAGCTTGAAAAAGCTGTCAAGACCTAACATTAACAATAACGTGCCTTAGGCTCTTATACTGTACGGTACACAGAAGACCTTCTGAAACCGGACTTCACACAGCCAAAAACATTTTGCTGCACTGATCACCTACTGTAGTAATTTTGAGGCTTCTATTTAAATGGCACTCACTTCCTATGTCTTGTTTTGAGAATTCAAGCCTTGAAAACCACCTGGATTGCCTGAGGTATTGTATCAGAAACAACCCCACTAAAGTGAAATTAAAAGTAAGCTAAATCAAAACCAGGGCAGAGTGGTGGCTCTGTGGCTAAGGATCCACATTGGTATCCAGAAGGTTGCTGGTTCAAATCTGGTTACTGCCAGAGGGGACCCTACTCTGTTGGGCCCC
Source organism: Polypterus bichir lapradei (assembly GCA_026402145.1). Lineage (NCBI taxonomy): Eukaryota > Metazoa > Chordata > Cladistia > Polypteriformes > Polypteridae > Polypterus > Polypterus bichir. The sequence continues at coordinate 1,008,989 of JANRMT010062798.1, forward strand.
TGAGTAAGGCCCTTAATCTGGAAAAAAAAAATTTGCACTGGGGTGCAGTACAATGGCTGACCGTGTGCTCTGATCGCCAAACATCATGGGGAAAAAACCTTCAGGGATAAACAAAGCATATTAAATCAAAGTAAAAAAAAAGAATTCTGCGATGTTTTCATGTTATACAGTGTCTCACTAACCATTCCAAATTCTCATTTTCACAGCGTAATGTCCTCTGTTCTCAACATGCTCCTTTCATAATTTCTTTCACTGTCTTCCAATTTTACTCCTTGTCTTGGCTCACAACACAACATATCTTTTTAAAAACTGCATTAACCAGTTCAGGGTTCACACTGCAGTAGTGTGCATACGTTTGCTGATTTTAAATTTTTAATAGAGATTTTGTATTGCATTATAATCATATTTGTTTTGTAAAATTGCTTTGTGTGAATGACATTACATAAAATATTAACTGATAATTGATTAGTTCAGCAGTGGCCCTGAGCCTGTGAGTTCCTATAACAATCATATGGCAACAGAACTTCACTCAAACATATTCTAAATACTGTAATGACCCAAAATCTGTTCTGGGGGCGCAACTGTCCAAGCCCAAAAATTACAGCAGATGATCCCAAAATATCTGGTGTGAAGCCCAGGGTGTGTACAGCCACCCTAACCCGACACAGACAGGCAGGACCCAAATTTAAACACACAGCATATGTTTATTTTAAGAGGGGAAAACGATCTTTCTCCGCTTCCCAGAGCACAGTACATAAAGCACCAACAAGCACAGATAAGCACAGCCCCTTCGCCTCCATTCCTCCTTATAGGCTTTGTCTTTCCTCCTCCCGGCTCTGGCTACTGAGTAGCGGTGACTGGCCCCTTTTATAGGACACCCGGAAGGATTCCAGGTGCCCAACGGCCTTCTTCCAGCAGCACTTCCTGGTGTGATGAAAGTGCAGCCAAACACGGCCCAGTAAACGTCCAGGTGTCCCCTGGTAGTGGCTTCCATGCTCCAAACCTGTGGCACCGCTGCAAGCCAAGGTAGCTTCCCTCTATGTCCTTCTGTGCCAAAGGCATCCTGGCCAAGAAAGGGCCCCGGCGGTTTGCCACAATAGAGACTCCCCAAAACCACAGCATAAAGTGTTAAAGCATTTCCAAAGCACTTTTATTTTCATTAAATGCAATCGGTGTGATACTAAAGCACATCTGCAGTCTAAATGCCCAGATTTGCAGCACCAAATGATAACCAACTTTCTTCCATGTCAGCTAAAGTAAAATTTTAGGTAAGGGAACAAAAAATGAGATTTAATTGGTTTTATTTGTAAAATTTTATTTAAGAAGTACAGCATGATACCTGAAGGAAAATGTTACACATTGGCTTATAGTACTACTTCTCAAGCGAATGAGAGCGATCTTATTATCTGTCACGTATGCATGTGTGCCAGTGGATCACCCTCAGGGCTCATCTAATGTATGTAAGACTAAACCAGGACAAGACGGGACGCTGACACTAATCAAAGACGCCCAGTTATGGCACTTGACTGTACTTATAAATTATGGGGTCGGCGGAAGGAGGCATCACTCTGTGAGCAGAGCACACCACAAGACAAAGTCCCTGCATATCTAAGGTTTCAGAAAGGAATCCTCCATTTAAGGCCATTTCTGGCTATCGTTGTTTTTTTTCCCCCTTGTTTTCATGAATGCTTGTACTTTTGTTTCTTCTTTTGTTCAAGTAAATGCACCCCAACATTTATTGACCAGACTTGTGTTTCCTCCCTCGACCACACGTCTCAGTGCTCACTACAAGGTTACCACACTGTTACTGGTTCAGTCCCCACCTCTGACTCATTGTACACTCTGTATTACAAATAACAGTTCTTTAATGACACTTTACTGATGTGTGGTTCCTCATAGAATCATTGCTTGATAAAGAACCATTTCATTCTGTGAAGGGTCACCTGAATGTAAAATTTGCTACTTTTGGCTTTAAAAGGTTCATAATATGTGGACAAAACATAAATATTTAATGTATAGTAGGCTACATAGTAGGGCTGCAACAATTAGTCGATAATCGATGACGTGGACCACAAAAAATCGTCAATGCGGATTTTTTATTGTCGATGTGTCATAAACAGAACCTTCAATAGAGGCTCCAGTCACAAAGAACCACATTGGTTTTTGTAACTGTAATGCACAACATGAACGTCTGGGGGCAGTATTGTTTATTATTGTTGGTCAAGATGCACACAGTCCTACCAACACAAGCATCCAGGTAAGTTTTAGTGAGTAAAGTTAGTGTCACGTGTTAACATTGATATTTGTACTATAATGTGTATATCAAGGTTTCGACAATGATAGTTAACCCTTAAACCGACACACACTTTTTTTTTTTGTTCTTTATTTCGCCCCTATACAATTTCACGTATTAGGAATTTGTTAGTTTTTGCATGCCCCTTGGGGTCAGAGCGCAGGGTCAGCCATTGTACAGTGCACCTGGAACAATTGAAGGTTAAGGGCCTTACTCAAGGGCCTAGCAGAGCAGGATCTCTTTTGGCAGTGATGGGGATTTGAACCAGCAACCTTCGGGATACCAGCGCAGATCCTTAGCCTCAGAGCCACCACTCTGCCTCCTACTTAGGGGTTAATGTACCCCTGGACGCCAAATACTTTTTAGCTGCACTTTTTAAGTAAACATCACAATTCACAAAGAAAATGTGAAATTTTAATGGAACACATATTTTTTCATGCAAGGAGCATCACAATAACTGCAACACATCATTTTACACACTGCAAATGAACTGTAAAAACTATTAAAAAAAAAACTACTGCAACAATCTATTATTTTATGTTCAATATGCAACTGAAGTCATTGATGAAATTCAGTAAATCACCGAGCCAACTGCGCTTGAACTGGCTGTACGCAAACACACAGGGGTAAACACTGATGATTGCAGGTTCGTCTAGTGCAGCGGCTGAATCCCAGAGACAGTGGTGCTGCAGTTCTGCCGGGGCCGGCAGTGATCATGAGCTGGCTGCTCAACAAATATACGGCACTGACTGATCAGCTCCGGCGTGCTGGCAAATTGCCCTGAGAAACAACTTTAGCCGATTGCGGAGTTCAATGAATGTACAGTATGTCGCTGAATTTATGTCACCGCATATACTCGGCTTTGGCGTGCTTCCAAATTTCACTGGAAACCGACTCTACCTAGTTGTGGCGTTCAACAAATGTACTTTTCTGAATCTACTCGGATCCAGCATGTTGGCAGTAATTACCTTGTTATATATTTTAGTCCGTTATTTTTTTATTTTGGCAAAATATAGTACATGATGTGATAAACTACAACACTTTTCTTTCAGAGTGTGATGATTAAAACATCTTTCTCTGTCTGCAAAATCATTTTTATGTATTCCTGCTACCTCTACTCCCTCTGAGCATCTCTTCTTAGCAGCTGGGAACATTGTCTCAAAGAAGAGAGTCAGCCTCACACCAGAGCACATCGAAGTGCTCACGTTCCTGAACTGCAATCAGGAATATATGAACTGAACCTTTCATAAACTGTACATTATTGTTTTATTTTATTTGAATTGAAGCTTTATTTAAACTTTTGGACTTTAAGACACACGCTGTCATCCCCTTGAACCCTCAGACCAGACCCCAGACACCAGATAAAAATCCAAATACTTATTTATTATAATAATAAATGTGCACAAAGCACCCTACACTCCACAATACTCATACAATAACCAATCAATAACCAATAATAAATAATCCTCCACCCTCCCAAATCCGTTGTCCCCTGCCACCCGACTCAGCTGTCTGGGATTTCCCATAGTCTTTTATAGCCCATGACCCAGAAGTGTTTCTGAACCCTGAGTCCATGTGACTTTCTAGCACTTCCAAAGCTCTTCTTTTTCATCCCGGAAGTATGTCATTTCCTCTGTCGCTGTGCCTAAGACATGCTTCTGGGTTATAGGGAAAATAGCAGTTCCTGCTCCTCCCTGCAGTGTCCCCTGGAGATCCCCATGGTATCCAGCAGAGGTGTGATGAAAAACTCCATGATGCCCTGCTGGAATTCGGGGCACCTCTATGATGCAAGAAGGGCTCCACCTGCCGGTCTGGGGGTACTGGCCGGGATGAACGGCCGGCCATATCCCACAATTGTTTAATGTATTCCTTTTTTATTGTTATGGTCACACTAATATAAAAACATCTGATTATTTTCAAATTCATATGCTTCACTGGTTGTTATTTTAATTTGATTATTATTAATTTTAATCGTGTTAATGCAGAGACATCAGGGTGACATTCACAGGTGGACAGACGTGAGCACATGAGGTAAGACATGCATTGGAGCCCAGAACAGGATGTGCAACCACAGGTCGTAGGCATCAAAACAGCCAGGCATGAAATAATCGTGACTAATCAACTAATCGAAAAAAAAAATGAACGATTAGTCGACTACCAAAATAATCATTAGTTGCAGCCCTACTACATAGCAGATTGCTTCAGATCAAGAAAACCTGAAATTATCTTCTGGTACTGTTTTCAGCAAAAGTCCTTTTAAGTTCAGAAGCTCATTGGTATTTCATAAATCTGGTGTCATCTAATCATGAATATTCATGAAACCTTTTAAGGATATAAATAAACAAAGTTTCTTTCTGGAGCATTCATGGTGAGGCTCTGTTTGGGAACCAAAAATAGTTCCCCTATGGCATAACCATAAAGAACCACCTTGGCACCATTATTTTTACAAGGGTATGACCCTGAGCAAGTCATAAGCACGATGTCATAGTAAGCATTTAACACTCTGAAGCAAGAGACTGCAACTCCAATTGTACAAAAAATATTGGAATAATTATTCTATAGTTCTGAACTTGTATTTATAATAATTGAAATGTGCTATATTAAATAATTGTGTTTATTTACACTAGCTTTCTGAATAGGATACAGACAAAGAAACAATGTGCCATACTCTCAAACTCGATCAAAGTGAAGCTCAGAATACTTTTCAGGATTTATCTTTACCCCAGCACAGCAATAAAGGAGAAAGATTGAGAGATCATAAAAAAAGTTGCAAAAAACAGCCTGGTAAAACCGATTTACATCTTAGACTCTGCCTTATTCCACCAACCACCCATGTGCTGTGACCAGCCTAGCACTATGATTCCGACCACAAACTTCAGTAAATGCTGGAAGGAAAGGCAAGAGGATCTGGGAGCCTTCAAAAGATACACAAGAGTTGCTGATAAGCAAGATGTCATAGTAGCACTTACTCCCTGAAGCAAGAGATTATATCAAGAAATAAGATGGAGGAGGTCAGCTGAAAAGATAACAAGAATAACTGAGGAATAAATGCCTCAGGCTCAGAATCAAGATCTACACACAAAGCTGAAAACCACTCTGTTTTCTTAAGCTCTCCTTTCCTCATATTTTACTTGTATACTTTTGCACAATGCATCCAATTTCATAACCTAAATCAAAGTCTGCCCATTATACAAAAAGTCCCATTTCCTTGTTACCACTTGCTCTTTGATTTGTTTATCTTGGGCAGCTCAGTGGTGGTCGATTATATATATACACATATATATATATATATATATA
>JANRMT010062798.1:1014678-1062043 GCA_026402145.1 Polypterus bichir lapradei
TGTATATATATATATATATATATATATATATATATAACCTCTTCTTTCAGTATCAAGCTTCACTCACTTAAAAGCTAGAAACAACTTACACAAAGAAGGCACTGTCTAAAATGACACACATACAGAAGCACAACTGGTTTTCTTATCTAGTATCCTAAAAAATTCAAAAAATGTTTTCTCTTTTCCTTCTTACTTTAAAATTTACATACAGCTCAAAGGTCAGATATTAAATGCACTTCCTTATAATGCCATGTTTGTTTGTTAATTACTTATAGGGAGTCTCATTAATGAGGTATTTAGGAATGGGACTATGTGTTGTTGCTGTACAGGTCAGGATTCGCTTCCCGGCTTGGTAATTGTGTGTATATGTATGTGTGGAGTTACCTCATTTAGCCAACACGTTGTCTCCAGTTTCTATAGCTTCTGCACACAATACAAGAACGTTTATGTGGGGTTAATTTAGAGCCGATGAGTGCAAGTGTGTCAGTGTTTTCTGCTGCCTTATGTCTACTACTCCCAGAATTGAATCTGGTGTGTTATGAACTGGAAGAAGTGCATTATAAAAATGAATGGATGGATTTTATGTGAATGCTGAGGCAGGTGCTAAATTAAAAGCACATTTTTTAATTAATTTTCCCAAATACTCTGAAGTGCTCTAAATTTTGTCTGAAGGGCTCTTATGAAGGTAAATCCCCTCCGCACCAGGGATTGGCACTGTTGCCTAATACCTTTTCTTCTCATCCCTCTGTAGGATGGAAGACTGACACCTGTTCCACCTCTGACATCACTTCCATCAAACACTCTCCTGGACCCACTTCTTCCTGCCTGGATGCCACATAAGCACCTCCTACTCAATTTCACCTCAGTCATTTTTTTGTTTTGCTTCTTATAATATATGAGGATCATGAAAGTGTCTCAACCATTTCTGATTTGTTTTTGTGTCATTCTTACATCAGGTACAGTATGTAAAAAGAAAGTCCTAGAATATTAGGGTAGATATTTTATAACACAAAAATGACCATGTAAACTATACTACTTTACTGGACTACTTTACAAGAAATTCTTGCAGTTGACAAAAGGCTTACAATAAAGCACGTTTATGTTTAAATATATATATTTTAACTGCACAATAATTATTTTACATAGATAGATAGCACTTATCATGTTGAAATGACTTTAAAACGTATTCTACAAACTTGGGCACCATAAAAACTTATATTTGGTTTATGATGCACTGTATAGAGAATGATAGTCTATCTTCAAGTAGCATACACATCATTATTGAAATTTGTTTTTTTTTAATATAAAATCTGCAATCAAGACAAAAATAGGTTATAAAATAAAATAAAAACATCCAACAATTTGTTTGCATGAGTGTGCAATAAGGTGGTCCTAAAATTAAAAAATAACATGTTTAAGTTTTCCACAAGGCTAAACAACATTAAGAGGTCACTCAGTTTGTCAGTTTTTATGTCATCTGAACTGAATAGCAGACAACAGTCCCACACTTGTAGGTCTACAACATTATGGAATGGAAAATTCTTACAATAGTTTGCGACCAGTTGAAGGATAAACTGTTTCTGCTCCTCATTCTTTGTCAGTATTTTATTGCACAGTACTTTACCGATGAGACTTATTCCTAAATCAGCTCTTTTATTCACTACCATCATGCTTGCCCCATAGTTCACAAAAGTTGTTGAAGACTGAATCATCTATACACTGTTGTAGTTTCCTGAAACTTTCTTTGCCTTTTTCTATATGGACATCAAAGAATAATGCTATCTTTCTGTTACCAGATCCTCCAACCTCAGCTGTTCAGAGTCATTTGACAGCTTAAGACCTCGAGGAATATCTGGTAAATGGTGGCTGCTGCAGGCTTTGCACCATCTTTTCCTTTGTTCCTGCAGAGACCCTGTCTTCAAAGAAGGTCTAAAATAGAAATTCCTACTTACTACTAGAATGTTTTTGAAACACCTCCTTACTACTAGAATGTTCTGGAATCTTCCACTTACTACTAGAATGTTCTGGAAATTACACCTTAGTACTAGAATTTTACTAATCACTTAGCCAGTTAAGAACTCAGTGCAAGAGTACTGTACATCTGTAGCCAGAATACAAATAAAATGTTCAGAATGGAATGACCTCAAAATGTTTCATCAGGTGGAAATTTCACAGGAAAGCAAACCATCCCTAATGGACAAAGACTTGTGTGAAATGATTCTACAAACATCAACTCTTTGCATTGGTGTGTGGACCGGACTACCCTAATGAACAAGGGTGCTTAAAAGCAGGAACCAGCCGTGGATGCTGCACAGCAGGTTTGAAAAACAGGCACACTAAATTAACCTTACAAAAGTAGAGAAAAGCCAAGCAAAATGACACCTTTTATTGGCTAACTAAAATGATTACAATATGCAAGCTTTTGAGGCAACTCCGGTCCCTTCTTCAGGCAAAATGTAATCAAAAGTAAATACATTTATATACCTTGTGGCCTGCACAGACCGACACAGACAGGCACAAGGCACAAGTCTAGCAACACACACAGTCTTTTATTCAGCTGAGGCAAACACTTCCAATCATTTCCCACCAATGCACAGTACAATAAAGCACCACAGCACAATAATAAAGCACTTTAGGAATTTGTCTTCAGTCTTCTCTTTTCCTCCGACTCTGGCTTCGTCCTTCTGCCAGCACTGCTCCTCAAGCAAACTTTGTCCTCCACCTCCTGACTCTGGCTCCTGGAGCAGTGGCAGGCAGCTCCTTTTAAGCAACCTTCAGAAGTAATTCCGGAGTCCTGAAAGCTTGGCGCACTTCTGGGTAAGGCTGTAAGCCCATGAAGTATGGCTTCCCATTCCCTGGCACCACCCAACAGGCCTGAGTCACAGAACTCCAATTTCCATGATGCCCTGTGGAAAGCAAGGCACTGCCGCAACCCAGGCAGTTGCCATCTAGCCACTTCTCCCAGTCATTCCATCTTCCGGGCATCCTCGGGCCAGGTAAGGCCGCCAGTACTTTGTACTGAGAGATCATGCTCAAATATTTTCCAAGTACATTGCAATAAATTTTATTTTCTCAAGAGTATGATGATGGTTTTGTGTGAAGATATGTTCTGATGGGAACTGACGTCTGTTAATGCTCTCTGCTTCCTTGCAGGACAAGCTCTGAATTCCTAACACAAATTATAGGGAAAACGGGCTTCTTCAGTTCCTTTATCCAACTGCTGATCAAAGCATAAGGTGAGCGTTGCTTATCTCACACACGTCAACAATCACTGCAAATAAATTTGGATTTTGCCTTGCGGTTTCCATGTGCATTGAAATAAGAACACTTTCCACAATTCAAATGTACAGCACATAATGTATTTGATGAAACGATAAAATGCACATTTTTCAATTATGCTGCACTCCTCAGGTGAACGTATAAAACAGAATCATTGATCCGTTTTCTATGTCCTTTTCCATCCAACTGTAGCCCAACTTTATCCTTACAGAAAAAGGCATAGGAAAGGGAAAAGGTCCACCCTCTTTTAAAATTAGCGTCAACGATAAAAGCACAGAAAATAAAGCACCGTGTAGCGCCAGTTCATGGGTACAGACAGGTTTTAATCTTATGTTCATTTCGATGTTTCGACTTTTAAACATGTAAATATGTGCATGGGTAGCATACTTCAACAAGGCAGCACAAATCACCAGAACACTGGGCGTACTTGGACTTATTTAGTTAATCCGGATTCACTGTTACGTTTGTGTTAGCTATAACTACCAATAACAGCCACAATACTCAGTGCAGTCCACTTGTGCTATGAACCCTCCCCACCCCTCACTCCACTGAAAAGGAAAGTGAAATACTAGCAGCGTGTTTGCTTTCCCAAGTGCGCTCTCTGTCTCTGTGTGGAACGTAGTTAAAACTTAAAGGGCCATCAACCAATAAAGAAATGCATCTTAGAAATACCCCCAGTGGTATGGAAACTGTTCATATCTCCGAGGTTTGAAAGCAAGCACTTTAATGGCACCAAGTACTTCATGGCAGCATTCTATTATCAATCCATTTTCTGACCTGAGTAACTCATTCAGCAGACTCAGCTCTGGACTGGGGGTCGATTTGTAGTGCGCACACACACACAAGCACTTGCAGTGAGAGTAATTGAATTGTGAACTGTACGTTTTGACATAAAGCCATAAGGAAATGCCCCAAGAGATGAGCAATTGTTTGGGCTAAGTGAGTCCCTGTGGTCACACCAGAGTGCCATGAACACTTTGGCTTCATTCAACTAAGGCTGCATGGTCAGTCCTGGCCCTACGCTTTACTGGGCAGTGTGGTTCCTCATAAAACCATTTCATTCTGGGAAGGGTTCTTTGCATATGAAGTTGATTCTTTGGGCTTCGAAAACCTTCCTAATATGTGGACAGATATACTGACAGATTGCGAAATTGTGAATTTATTAGTGCTTTAAAAATCATAAATCCATTAGTATTTCATAAATCAGTTCTCTTTTTGTGGTTATTTATTGAGCCCTATGTGAATCTAGATAAATAACAGATCTTTTGGATCCTTCATTGTCGGTTCCTTAAAAAGCTATCTACATGTTTTCCCTATGACATTGCTCTACAAAACACACTTTTTTGGTGCCTTTATTTTTAAAAGGAAAAAGGGCAAATGTCACTGCAGGCATTTGTTTCAACTCCTTTCTTAGTGAAAATCAGTTCTCATGGTTTATGAAATTTGCCATTTAATTAAATATTCTGTTCAATGTACTAATTATGCTTCTGCTGTGTCTGTAACTCCTTCCAGTATGACTTACTGAAAATTCCTAACAAGCAAGTGAATCAAAGTATAGCAAAAAAATAAAGAAAAAGAATAGACCCCAGTGTATCAAACATCATAGCAACAGAAAGTATCTTTCTGAATTTTAGAAAGAAGTCAAATTCACATTTTTATTACTATCTGAGACAGCAGACAGAGACCTAGAGGGCAGTCATCTAATTAAAATAAAACTTCAGTTAACAAGACTGACGCTAAATTAAGAAATTGGTTGTTAGAAGAGCCTGCAGTCACGGCAGCTCTCCAGGACCAGGACAGCCCACCCTAGACTGAAAGATTTACTTCCCGCCTTGGATGCGATTGCTGAACTTCAGCTAATGGTGCAATATCAGAAAGCCTTAAACAAGTGAGTGTTCTGCCCAGCATGGAAGAAAAGTTAGCACCATTGATAAATTGTGTTAGGAAAAGTTCCAATAAAACATACAGAGTCTTTGCAATGCTGGTACAGATTTTCTACTTACTGTACACCAATAACCTAGAAAAGGCTGACAGCTTTGTCCCCATTTTCAACAAAAAACCACAAAGAAGGCATCACCTGTAAATTAAAGATATTAAACCCAAGTGGTGAATATTTTATACTTAATATAACCACATTGTAGATGTTGACCAGAGTACTGTGGTGTTAATTATACTAATTGTGTTTTTATTGTTTTGCTTGACCTCTTTTCCCCCTAACACTTCTTTATCCATCCATCCATTATCCAACCTGCTATATTCTTTATGTTAGGAAGAAATTTTCTTAAAACTGCTTTGATATTTGCTTAAAGTTAACACAGCATTACAGACTGAAACAAGTCGTTGCATTTGTCATTCCTATAGATGGCGCATCACAAATATTAATACTGCTTTTACAAATCCCATACTATATAGCATATGACAGAGACATATGCATCGTATGATGTGCTACAAATGCTAATGCTGAGGTCTGTGTTGATTACTTAGATTTCAACCTGTCTTAGAGGGGTAGCACACAATATATACATTGTGGCAGAAGGCCGGGAAGCCCTGACAATGGAACGACCTGAGGAGAGAGCTTTTTCAGGACATTCTCTTCCCGGACCGATAGAGGGCAGCCCCCTTGGCTTGCAGCGGAGCTGCAGGTTTGGAGCATGGATGGTTGCTGGTCTCTGTTTGGCAGCACTTCTGCCATGCCAGGAAGTGCTGCCGGAAGAAAATCGTTGGACACTTGGAATCCTTGAAGTGTCCTATAAAAGGGGGCCAGCTGCCAGTATTCAATGGCCAGATTCAGGAGGAGAAGGAAAAAAGCCTGTGTGGAGGGCTGAAGGTGGAAGGACTGTGCAAGCATTGTTGCCCTTGCTTGAATATTGTGTGGTGAACCAGTGTCCTGCCTGTCTGTGTCCGGTTGGGGTGGCAGTAAGTGCCCGGGCTTCACAATATTTAACTCGACCAAGAGCCATAGCAAGATTTGGGGCAGCCACCTGCATATTGTTTCCTGGCTGCAAAATTGCAAAAATGATAGCACTGAAGTGCACAATTCAGAGTCAAAAATAGAACTGAAGGTATAGGGGAAAAGTAGCGGCTTTTAAAGTCCAATACAGGAAATGACATCGGGGGGTCGGAACCGGAAGGGTCTTCGTCCATAGGCTCGGACCCTGAAGTGACATCAAAGGGGTCAAAAGCACGCTTGACGTCATCAGGACCAGGCGGGATTTCATGTGAATGGTCTGTAGATAAGCGAGAAAAAGAGTCAGTGCACTCTGCTACATCCCGGTCTGGCTCAGAATTACCCTCATTCAAGCCCTTTAGCTGCCTCTCATGTGCACGTGTGTGACAATATATACAGTCATATGAAAAAGTTTGGGAACCCCTCTTAATTATTTGGATTTTTGTTTATCATTGGCTGAGCTTTCAAAGTAGCAACTTCCTTTTAATATATGACATGCCTTATGGAAACAGTAGTATTTCAGCAGTGACATTAAGTTTATCGGATTAACAGAAAATATGCAATATGCATCATAACAAAATTAGACAGGTGCATAAATTTGGGAACCCCAACAGAGATATTACCTTAATACTTTGTTGAGCCTCCTTTTGCAAATATAACAGCCTCTAGACGCCTCCAATAGCCTTTTATGAGTGTCTGGATTCTGGATGGAGGTATTTTTGACCATTCTTCCATACAAAATCTCTCCACTTCAGTTACATTTGATGGCTGCCGAGCATGGACAGCCTGCTTCAAATCATCCCATAGATTTTGGATGATATTCAAGTCAGGGGACTGTGACGGCCATTCCAGAACATTGTACTTCTCCCTCTGCATGAATGCCTTTGTAGATTTCGAACTGTGTTTTGGGTCATTGTCTTGTTGGAATATCCAACCCCTGTGTAACTTCAACTTTGTGACTGATGCTTGAACATTATCCTGAAGAATTTGTTGATATTGGGTTGAATTCATCCGACCCTCGACTTTAACAAGGGCCCCAGTCCCTGAACTAGCCACACAGCCCCACAGCATGATGGAACCTCTACCAAATTTGATAGTAGGTAGCATTCTTGGGATGCAGTGTTCTTCTTCCGCCATGCAAAGCGCTTTTTGTTATGACCAGATAACTCAATTTTTGTCTCATCAGTCCCAAGCACTTTGTTCCAGAATGAATCTGGCTTGTCTAAATGAGAATTTGCATACAACAAGCGATTCTGTTTGTGGCGTGAGTGCAAAAAGGGCTTCTTTCTCATCACCCTGCCATACAGATGTTTTTTGTGCAAATAGCACTGAATTGTACAGTAGAATGATGTACAGATACACCATCTGCAGCGAGATGTTCTTGCAGGTCTTTGGAGATGATCTGTGGGTTGTCTGTAACCATTCTCACAATCTTGTGCATATGCCACTCCTGTGTTTTTCTTGGCCTGCCAGACCTGCTGAGTTTAACAGCAACTGTGCCTGTGGCCTTCCAGTTCCTGATTCCATTCCTTACAGTTGAAACTGACAGTTTAAACCTCTGAGAGAGCTTTTTGTAGCCTTCCCCTAAGCCATGATACTGAACAATCTTTGTTTTCTGATCTTTTGAGAGTTGCTTTGAGGATCACATGCTGTCACTCTTCAGAGGAGAGTCAAAGGGAAGCACAACTTGCAATTGACCACCTTAAATACCTTTTCTCATGATTGGACACACCTGTCTATGAAGTTCAAGGCTTAATGAGCTAATCCAACCAATTTGGTGTTGTAAGTAATCAGTATTGAGCAGTTACATGCATTCAAATCAGCAAAATTACAAGGGGACCCACATTTGTGCACAGCCAGTTTTTCACATTTGATTTAATTTCATACAACTAAATACTGCTTCACTAAAAATCTTTGTTCAGAAAACATTCCAGTACTCAGATGTTCCTAGGAAATGAAAGACGTACCACTGTTATCTTTTTTGTTGAAAGTAGAGTAAATTATTATGGAGGCTGAGAGGGGTTCCCAAACTTTTTCATATGACAGTATATATATATACATTTCTGAATATATATAATTTCTGTCTCTCTGAATTTTTCCTATAAAGTTCTACAGCACTGGACCAAATTTTGCGCAGTTGCTCTCTAGAACTAGAGGTTACGTACAGTACAGGCCAAAAGTTTGGACACACCTCCTCATTCAATGTGTTTTCTTTATTTTCATGACTGAAGGCATCAAAACTATGAATGAACACATGTGGAGTTATGTACTTAACAAAAAAAGGTGAAATAACTGAAAACATGATTTATATTCTAGTTTCTTCAAAATAGCCACCCTGTGCTCTGATTACTGCTTTGCACACTCTTGGCATTCTCTCGATGAGCTTCAACAGGTAGTCACCTGAAATGGTTTTCACTTCACAGGTGTGCCTTATCAGGGTTATTTAGTGGAATTTCTTGCTTTATCAATGGGGTTGGGACCAGCAGTTGTGTTGTGCAGAAGTCAGGTTAGTTGGACGATCATTTATTTTTCAACAGGACAATGACCCCAAACACACCTCCAGGCTGTGTAAGGGCTATTTGACCAAGAAGGAGAGTGATGGAGTGCTGTAAATGGTCATGAAAACTTTTGGCCTGTACTGTACGAGATAGGGACTGTAGGTTTGTACTTAAGTTGAATTTGTATGTAAGTTGGAACAGGTACATTATTTTAATAAATTCTATTGTTGAGCGACTGTAACCAAGTGCTCTGCCAATGAATGATGGAGTTTCAAATCTCTCTGACCTTTTTATTATTTCTACTTTATTTTCAATGGTGATGGTTTTTCTCTTTACTGTATCACCAGCACTTGCATCAGATTTGTGTTTCAGAGACATTCTTGAAGAGTGAAGACAAAAAATTAAGATGAGCTCTTCTGCACAGCACTGTACACGCTATCACAGCAGGAAGGCACCAGTCGTCAACGCGTCTGATGTACTGACAAGAGACAACTTCCTGCTATATACGTAACAGTACAAGCAGGCTTGCTATTGAGAATGAATGGGGGCATCAACGGGCAGTTCATCACCAGCCCACTTCACAGTCACCTCCACTACAGTATGCTGCCTGCAGCATCCGCCCACCGAGAACGAACACAGTGTGGCCAAAGGCTGGTAGTGAATTCAATTCAATAGGCAGCCATCTGATGCACACTACAATGCTACACCCCGCCACCCTGTTCACCCTCAATGGCCTCCGTTCAGCCACAGCCGGGTCACTGCTTGCAGCATTACCAGCCGCCCACTGAGAACGAACGGGACAGCCGTGTGTGGTGGGCGGGCAGTGAAACTGCTTGCCACCAGCAGCCACCCGAGGGACACTACACTGCACGTGCAGCAAAATCGTCCCCCTCCAGTCTCCGCCCAGCCACCGCTTGCAGCGTCTCCAGGCCGAAGATGACGGAGCAGCAGTTACTGAGGCGCATGCATTGCAGCTGCGGCCCCGTTTGTAAGTCGTAGGTCGGATGTCCGTAACCTGGGGACTACCTGTATATCGATAAGAAATATAGCAGGCTTGGATAATGGATAGATGGATGGAAGTTTTTTTTTTCTGTGTGTTACACTTTGCACATCAGTGCCACCTACTGGCTCAAAGCAAGTGAAATATCTGAACAGAGCTGAACATTACTTACCCGAGCAACACCATGTGCTGCTTCTTTATACTGTAATATGAAAAATAGTATTGTACACTTTTGCTGGTGGGTGAGGCTTAATCGAGAGTGGAAGTGCAGCGCAACACAAAGGAGAATCAAAGGGTTATTGTTTAACTCCTGCTTTGCTGGCATTTATTCACAATTCAAGCACAATGAACTGTCCACCTTGACCTAAGAGGATAAGTCAGACATGACAGCATTCGTGGTTACAACCCAGCATGTAGGTACCACAATTCTGGAATTCAATCAGACGCAAAAAGAAGAAATTCTTAAATTATGAGAGCAGAGACGAAACATGGATGACAGATAGGACACCTAGCAATATCAATGAGGTCACACACACACACATAAATCTTTGCTTTCGTTCCTGAACCCATTCTACAAATAAACCTGGACAATTCCAAGTCTTCAGTTAGTTTAAAAAAAAAACCCACACTGGCACAGAAGAAACCAAACCTAAATTTCAGTGAATGTTTGGATACTGCACGCCGGGACACCTGTTTCAAGTAGTGTCCCGCGTCAGGTATCTGCCGAAAATGCGGCTAAAAAGTGATTTTCTATTATTTGATGTTTTTTATTATGAAGAAATTTTTTTTTTTGCGATTGTTTCTGCAGGTTGAGATGTACTCCAACATTTAGTAAGAGCAAAATTAATCTAAGCTTATACATATTATACGTACCGTGGAGAGTATACATTATATAAGTTTGGAATCACCCAGAAATTTTAATGCTTTTGATAAAAAACACTTTTTTTTAATTAAGATACCATTAAATTGCTTTACAAATACAGCCAAGATATTATTAATGTTGTAAAGGTCTATTACTACTTGAAATGGGTGATTTATAATTTTCTTTTTTACATACGACTGTAAAGTCCCATTGCCAGAAGCCATTATTCCACTGTCCTAGTGGTCAGCACTTTAGCTTGTTGTTAATTAAGTTTAAATGCTAACCAGGACAGAAAAGAAAAGTGGAAGGTCCAGACGCAGAGCTGCTCAAGAAGAAAAGTACAGCAGAGTCTGTAGGTTATAAAGCAGACACCTGACAAGTCCTCAGTTGGCTATTTTCTTAAATAATTCTCATCAACTAGCAGTGTCATCTTCAGCAGTGAAAAGAAACAGGCAAGTCAAAAGATAATATATAAATAAAAATGGGAAAATGTTTGGAATCATCCAGCAATCCACCATCTAATTTCTGTATTCTCTTTCCCAGTTTTGCCTATTGTTAATTGTTTTGTCCAGTTTGCCCTCCTCTTTCTTTGTATAAAATCTTTAGGTCATATAGAATAACCTTCAATTCACAAAACAGCAATAGACTGATTGGTTTCTTATGAAAACAATTTTGTTTTGGCCATTTTGTATCCCAGAGTTGAACTATTCAATGCTAGTACATTGGAGCCCAAGGAAAAACAATTTATTTGCTTCATTGAATTGAATAACAGGTTTCAGCTGTGCTGACACAGTTACAAAGGTTTCTCGAATAACCCATTAGCATTTAAACATGCAGGATGAATTAAGGATGAGCTAGGAGAGTTTGCTCTTAGGAGTAATGGCTGCTGAAAATGGGGCTTGGCGGTCATATGAAAATAATACATGAGAAATCAGTTAAGCATTAATAGCCATCTGCAACCTTAGTAATTTCTTTGCTATATTGTAATAAATTTAATAGTACCTTGTTAAAAAGTACCAATTTCTATTAAAGCCTGAAAATGTCTGGGTGATTCCATACTTCTGAATGTGTGTATATAATTAATTAAATAATAGCAACATATTGTTCTCTTCTCTAACATATTTTGTACTGTTTTTTCTTTGACATTATGCCATTGTAGCAACTTTTGGCTAATACCAGAGGGTACAAATTCCAGTTTCACCTACTGGGCAGAAAAACAGGATAAGAATGCTCCTAACCCAGTTCTCCAGTGGGAATGTCACTCGCCTGCTCTGCGCTCTCAGCATCGCTGCTGAAATAAAATGCCTTATGTCATTAAAGCAAAATGAGCTACTGGGAAATATCAAATAAACATCACTCTTGTATGTGTGGGACCCTTTTGCTGCCTTTATCGCTGGAAAACAATCTCATGTAGCAGGTGCAGGAAGTAGCCTGTTAATGAGAGTCCCCCACCTGTAAAACGTGGCTCTGCAGTCGGCATGTTGTTTTTAGTCGTAATTAACTTCTACATATGTCTGCACTAATTTTATTGTACATTCACATTTAACTTGTGCCTGGTACACCCTTCTGAATGGATCTTGTCAGACCATTAAATACGTTGTATAAATACTACTGAAGGCATGTAGTATGGGGCTAAGACTGCAAGTTTATATACTTTTCAGATGCAAAATGATTGCTAAGTGAATATTTTATGTAAAACCATCCATCCATCCATTATCCAACCCACTATATCCAAACTACAGGGTCACAGGGGTCTGCTGGAGCCAATCCCAGCCGACACAGGGCGCAAGGCAGGAAACAAACCCCGGGCAGGGCGCCAGCCCACTGCAGGGCGCACACACACACACCAAGCACACACTAGGAACAATTTTAGGATTACCAATACACCTAACCTGCATGTCTTTGGACTGTGGGAGGAAACCCACGCAGACACGGGGAGAACATGCAAACTCCACGCAGGGAGGTCCTGGGAAGCGGACCCGGGTCTCCTAGCTGTGAGGCATTATGTAAAACCTTTTAGGTATATCTGACGTATATTATTATTGGACAGGTTATGCTGAGGAAGTGGTCCCCATTTCCATGTAAATGCAATACTAGAGGGTTACTGTGTTTTCATAATTCTTATATGGAAGTTAATGCAGAGTAGTGGCAGAATGAGCCATTGCATGCCTTCTAAACATGTTTTTGTACTAGTTTTACATTATTATTTCCAAAAAAGAAGTAAAAAAATTACAAATGGCTATCCTGATAGTCATCTGTCACTCATACTTATTTTTAATAATGAAATTACACAGGTCAAGTCACTGTTTTTATATCAATTAGTCAATATGGGTTGTGCAATTCACATTTATTTGCAGACTGCACTCCTGGTAGATTTTATTATTTTATTTTTATGGAAATGGGGTAAATCTGTTTTTTGAAAAATGAGTCCCATATGTTTTGTGTAATGACACAGGGTCAAGGCAACCAGTGACATCATCACAACCTCTTACTAGAAATGTCACTCTGGGGCTTTATATTACAGACACCCCTTCATTTCTTATTGAAAAATGCAGATGTTTTGTGAAAAATGAGGCTGCAGGTGCACTTGGAGCACAAATGGAAAGTAGTTTAGCCAAAATCAATGGGCAATATGAGGAGGTAGATCTGATCCATAACAGTCAAGTATATTGGAAAATAACAAAGAATGGTTGTTATGCAAATCAGTGCTGAGTGAAGGAAAAAATATTCAAGCAAGATTATAAAAAGCATAGCAAGTACCATAATTAGCACTGCTTTCGATTTCTATATTCCTTCTTCCTGGTAAGTATGTAAATATTTGTTGTTCACGGTTGATATTATCAGTGTACAAACAACTCCTGGAATAAGACCATTAGCCTGAGAGTGGCTCCTGTGCTGCTTTTCCTCTTTATTCCCACCACTTTTTTGCTTATTAAGTGTTCCCAGCTTCACGCAACATTTCTTATCAAACCAGTCATACTTTTCATTTAGTACTAGAAAAACAAAAAGCGTTTTTTTACATTCAAAAAAAAGGTTGTTAAAAGGGGCATATCAGTTACATTAGACATAAGTGATACAATATTCCACTACTTAACTATTAAATTAGTATGGTGATAATTTTTTTAATTTTTATATATTATTGCTCATAATTTTCCAAGTCATGTTGCATTTTATCTGCAGTGTAACACATACACTAAAAGAGAAATCCGAACAATTAAAGCAAGTGTTTACAAATGGCCACAGAGAAATAGATTTAGAGTAAAGGGTTTTCAAAGGCAGGAAAAAATGGGCTGTAACCAGTTGTGACCACTAATAGTGTTCTTGAGTAGACCCTGAATGACACTCTGATGCTACAAAATCTAATAACAAAAGGGTTTGTTGAAGGAGGAAAAAAAACAAAACTACATTTTTAGGGAGGTACAAGGGAACAGGAATACACACAGAAGGAAAACAAGAAACAGGAAGGCTACTCAAGGCCTGGCTATTATACCTTTGCACTTGTCCATCTTTCTCCTCCCTCCTATGACACTGGTATGTCCTCCTCCAATTCCTTGTTAGGCGAACCCTGGCCTCTAACTCCTGACTCTCCCCTGCTAGAAGGACGGGAGGTGTCTTTAAGGGATAAGCCATAATGTTTCTGGTGCTTGATAAACCCTTTATAGAGAAGTGCGTGTCAAATCAGGCATTCCTACCACAACCGGTTCCTATTCCAGACTCAATGCTATTGGTATAAGTATCTGCTCCCTACAATCCTTTATTGGACTGAATGGGTTAAGAATATGGATGAATTGATATTATGTCTGTTACATTCTATGATGCAACTTTGCTTCATTAAAACTCTGTATAGGGATTTTTTTGGACATGGAAAAAACAAAGAAGTCTTCCATGGTTTCTTGTAGGTCATTGGAAGCAAAAATTAAATACAATTGAAACGTCTAAAATGCTCCTTTCATGTTGTATGAAGTTAATAAATGATTAAAAATAATTGCACATTTTATTTGTTTCTATATGAAATAGCTCTTCATTACGTTGGTGTTCTGTGCATGGTTCTAGTGTGCCTTGCAGATATTACTGCCACGATAAGCATCAGCCCCTGACAAGTACGCATGGAATTAAAAATGGCTGGACAGGCAAGTGGATACAAATTCATTTAATTGAAGCCTCTAAAATGGCCTGCCATGAGTAACTGGGAAATTGAGTATATATATTATATTATAGAAATGTTTGCATACCTTATAATGGACTGTTATTCATCCAACATTTCTTCAGGTACCTTCCTAGGTGAAGACGCCCAAGTGCCTCTTTAAGTATAACCTCAGTGCTGTGGGTCCAACCCTGGGCATTGGATATTTGTAGCACAAAGAATTTTCCTAATGTGCTGACTGAGATGTTATTCTCTCCATGTCTCCTGAAGTCAATCATGAGTTCTTATGTTTGCCAAAGTTTAAGGCCATGTTGTTATTGCTACGTTGCATTGTCAAGTCTGCTACTTCATTCTTGCATACACTTTCAACTTTTTTCTCTGGTCAGCTGTAGTATATACATACTGCCTAATACAGTAAGACCGTGCAGAAGAGACAGATATTTGTGAGTAATTCTAATTTCTGATAGTTTATTACAGAAAACTGACCAAAGTCATTAGATGACAGAAGATTGGTCAATGTTAATTTAAATTGAGTTTGTAAGTATCACAAGGGTAAAATACATTATCTTTAGTAACATGTAAATGACATTGGTAACACTTTAGTTTAGGTACTGCAAAAATACTCATTTACGCTTATGGCCTCTTCTGGTGTTAATGACACTTGCAAAGCAACAGTAAAGTGGTTATTCATCTGTACAATGTGGCCTGCTAAAATAACTTCATTTTAGAGTGGTCTGAGGTGGCGTAGTGAAACAAATTTTCTCCTGATCTTGCATACTTCAGTATAAGACTTGTGAATCCTTCATATTAACAAGTAATTTTAAAAGCACATCAAATGCCACACTGCACAGAGATGAACAGCCACCTTCATAGGTGTTATGAAGGCCAAAAGAAGTCTTTGTTAAGGTCTTGTTACATAACTGTTGATAAGTAATCCATGCATTTTTGTAGTACCTAAACTACAGTTGTTACCATGACATTTTAAAAGATTTATATTTGCATATTTAAAATCTTAATTGTAATCTGCAATTTTGTTGTTTCCAAAGATTTGTGCCATATTGTTATTAGAATGCATCAACTTATAGCCATTAAATGTCAAGCAAACACTATGCGTCCACTTTCTGTTTTATGATCTTCCATTCATATAGTACATTTTTCAGGACAGGAAAATTACAGACTAAGGGAAGCATGACTAAAGCACCATTTCTATCAGACATTAATCACTGTTAAGTTATCTGCTTCACCTAGACTACTGAAATGCTGAAACAGAATGCTTCCTTTGCCAAAACCAGGACCAAATTCATGCAGTCTCTGAGGGATATCCATTTTTATTTACTGTCTGATGATATTTAATACTTTGGAGTCACTCAGAAATGGGAATAAGGCAAATGTTTAATTTATGTTACCATATTTTAAATAGAAAGTCAATAAACTGCATTCATTTGAGTAAGATGAGGAGACACCCATTTCCCAAAGTGCTCTGCTCTCTTAAAAGTGCAAACTACCAACTGTGAACAGTGTATCTGCCTCTCATTCTTCATGTTATAAAATCAGCAAAAACTTGCAAGTTACAAGCCAGTTGGCTAACTGAATATTAACAGAACAAAACAGATTTGATCAAGATCAGATACATTTAGTTATGCTCCATGGAATGTCTGCTGTCACAACAGTTTTATTTCTGTATCAAAAAAAAAAAAAGCTTTCAGGGAAATTAAAAGAAAATCTGGCTTTGCAGGAAGTGCAATAACTGAAATAATTATTGAAAGATACATAATGATATGATAGAATGAATAGTAGAGATAATAAAATAAGATTAAAAAAACTTCCTTATTCAAGTGTAATTTTTTAAAGTAATCTATCAACATTTGGCTAGGAGAATCTACGCTGTTTGGTTATACTAGAACTCAAGAAAGAGAGGGATGTTAAAAAGTCTATGTTTTTTCCGGTGGAAAACAGGCTCATTTTGAGACAATATTGTCCTGAGGCAAAGCTAATTAAAGTGATCATGGAAGTCTGGACTGTTAATCATACAGCAAAACTATTTTTTCCAGATTTAAATAAAGCAGGACATCATACACCTGTCTTATTATGGCAGATGAGTGAAAATTCTTTCAGCTGAGCACAATAGGATGGCCTGAAAGTTGTGTAATGTAAATTACCACAATAGACTGTTCATTAAGCAGGAATGTCCCCTTGGGTGTTACAACTTGCTGAGCTGTTTGGGGGTCTGGGAGTACAGTACACCCCCAAAATTCACTGGGGTTATATTCCTAGAGCAGCCACGAATTGTGAAAAACCGCACATTTTGGATGCCTATTTTTATAGTTTAAACCCTAGATATGCCCCCAAAACACTTTAATTTCATTTCAAACTCAGCTTAATACATTACCTAAAAAAAGAACGTAAAGCTAAACCTGTATACTGTACAGTACTGTACTGCTATGACTCCCGCAGTGCTAGAATGTAAAATACCGATGTTACCGCTATATGTACTGTAATTCATGCAAGCGCGTTTTCATTGCCAGAAGCCTTAGACGGTGCAGAGCGTTTCAACGGCATCTTGAGGCTTTAAGAAGAACAAAATGGAAAACATGAGAACACTCAGCTGGAAATGCGTCACAGAGCAGCAGTCAATCAGCAGCAAAGAGAAATGAATAATGCTATAGCGGTCTGGTGCCGCTAAGATTCACACCAGCGATAAACCGGTAATCAAACAGCAAATAAAGAATGTAATGAAAACAAATCAAATAAATGAAAACAACGACACCCCCCCTGTTCCCCTTACGGTGATTATACATTAAATACAACAAAGCAGAAACAAAACACACACAGTAAAGTCCATGAAAAATGGCAATAGATGAAATGTAATGATGAAAATAGATAGTCCAGAGACCTGCACGTTGAATGGGAATGTACAGATAGTCCTACTGGTAGTTCCTGAAATGGTCAAGACGGGTGGACGTGTTCAGCAGCTCTCCTTTCTTTACAGGATGGCCATGAATCCACTTACAGTCCTCATGTACACAGGCAGACAATCCAGACCCCAACCATGAAACGATCCAGGACAAAACGAATAAGTACAGGTAACCCAACAGAAGGCAGACAGACAGGAACTTGAAACACAAATTACAAAAACTTTTTTTTTTGTTGGTCACCAGCCCCCTTTTTAAAAGCCGCGCTGACATCCTTTGACCCCAACAGCCCCAGCACCCTCAGCAGAAGACCAATCGGAACCACTGCAGGGACTGCTGGGAGTTGTAGTTTCAAATTCTATTGACTACTTCCACCATTCCAAGCTGCGTTTTCCTCTACAGTTGCTTCCTGTTCTCTCTGCAGTACAGTATTGCCACGAAAAAAGCCATAAAAAATTGCAGAGGATATTTGCGATTTCCGCTAACAATTATTAGTTCTGTTCTAAGGAAAAATCTGCAAACAACTCTGAACCGCGACTTCGCGGGGGTCTACTGTACTGTGAACACAAGAATGTTTGATAAATAGGAGAAGAAGATTTAATTCCAGTGAGGTCTGAGCTACAATAGAGGCAGGTGACATTCACAAACAGGTGGCAAAGACAAGCAGTCACCTGATGACAAATTGGGACAAGGCCAATTAGCACTTTGACTTTCCTGCCTACATTTTGAAAACCACTTTGTCTGTACAGTTTAGTATTGGCTTTGGAGACATTTATTGCTCGACCTTGTCAGGCTGACATTTATGGATTCACTCTTAAACGACTCCACTCTTGCATTTGTTTGTTGGCGTTATCTGTCCATCAAATCAGGATGACCAGCTAAAAAGTAACCAAAGATACATGTAAGGAAATAAAGATCCAGTGTATGAGTGGTCCGATACTCACCATCTCAAAGGAGGATTTACATAGCCTGGCCATGCATGGAAATGACCCTATGTGGTTAACACTGAAGATACTGGTTTTGTTAGCCCGTGTCATTCAAAATGAACAATTGAGTGTCAATTAGTGGCCATCTGAAAAAATTTCATAAATGATTATGGCAAAAAGAATACTTTGAATGCCTGCTGAAAATTAAAACACATGTATTCAAATTGGAATTGTTATATGGTTTTAATTTTTACTAACAAAAATATTTTCAGTTTAGTAAAAGTTTACATGAGTTGCTATTTCCATATACACAGCATGCAAATCTTTGAGCGGCTCAACCTGTACTTTAAAAGGCGGTGATTTTTTTGAAAAAATAAATGGAAACAAATAACAGAGTTGTTTTTTTCATCTCCATTCTGATTGGTAATTAGTAAGGTTCAGCTTCTAAAGAAAAGTCTCTTAGCTTCAGTGGCTAGGAAAGTTGACATTCTTTTCTCCATGATAATCACTAGGCTGCAGTGAAAACCGAGCTCAACAGCTCCTTGAATATTTTATGAAGACCAAGCTGACACAGCTGCAGGAGGTCAATGATCATTAGTGACAAGGACTGGAAACCAGTGATTTACAGTAAGGGTCTCTAGCAGAGACAGAGGAGGCAGATGGAGACAGAAACAGTCTCCGGAAACCAGTTACCTTAAGTAAGGAAGAGAATGGACAGAAAGGAAGGAAATGTTCATACAAACCAGTATACACCAGGGAGTAAAAGGCATGAAGAACATGCACAGACAGACAAGAAGTGGAGAGCAGTGATATACTACAGAGGAAAGGCCTAAAATATTTAGGTAGTTAACTTGTTTTTAAAAACAAAATTTGCATAGACAACTCTAATTATACACATATATGCATATTTTTGAGCCCATTTAGTCCTCTACAGAGTCATGAGATGCTGTAGTCCTCAAGAGAAGCAGAGTTTGCAAGAAAAGACCCAATTGTGGAAGAGCACTGAGAAATAAATATATGGGCAAGGTGGAATGTTTTATTTCCATAAAGAGAGTGAGTGGGCAGGATTTTAACTTTTAACTTCTTAGGAACTATAAGGCAACAACATTTTGTACATGGCTTGACAGTACCTCTCCTAACTAATAATAATATTAATATATTTAAAACAAACAAATACATTTTTTAAATGTAGATCTCAGCACACTTAACCATGGTTTGTCTTGCTGTCCCACAGCTTTCTGCATCAGTTTCCTCCACCATAAAAATAAGAACAGTATTAGTCCCTGGACAACTCTGAATTTAGCAGATCATTGTCAAACATCCCCTTCTTGAGTCAAAGTATCACTAACACCCAGGGCCAGGGCGTTATTCACCTCTACTTAAATAGCATCCCATTCTCTTACATACTCAGTTGTTACTATTATATATTTGGCTGATGCTTTTATCCATCCATCCATCCTTTTTCCAACCCGCTGAATCCGAACACAGGGTCATGGGGGTCTGCTGGAGCCAATCGCAGCCACAACATGACTTAAAAGACCAGGATATAGGACAATAAAACATACATTTTTACAATTGGATTACACACTGCAAAACATGCATATGCCAAAACTATCCATCCATCCAT
Organism: Polypterus bichir lapradei; assembly: GCA_026402145.1. Classification (NCBI taxonomy): domain Eukaryota; kingdom Metazoa; phylum Chordata; class Cladistia; order Polypteriformes; family Polypteridae; genus Polypterus; species Polypterus bichir. The sequence goes on from JANRMT010062798.1 coordinate 1,034,874, forward strand.
CCATTATCCAACCCGCTATATCTTAACTACAGGGTCATGGGGTCTGCTGGAGCCAATTCCAGCCAACATAGGGCACAAGGCAGGAAACAAACCCCGGGCAGGGCACCAGCCCACCGCACTATGCCAAAACAAGACAAAAAAATGTAATTGGCAATTGTTCTGTTTTTATTTAGCATAAATATCTGCCAATGGGGTAAGCAAATTTTATTTGACAAGATTTCTTAAAGTAAGCTAAATAATAGTAAATACAAATTTCTTGATAAGTGAATAATTCTTACAGTAAGGAAAACAAGATTTAATGTCATGATATAAATACTTTTCACTTGCTTAGATCTCATTTTTTGCAGTGCAGGACTTTAGGATCACACAGTGAGTCAGATACAGGAATTGAACTGGCAATCTTGTGATTTAAAGTATACTACTACTCAGATACTACTTTCCCACTGATTTGATCGAGGCATAAAACATTCTGTGAATGATTTGTCATGGATTGAGTGTTTTTACTATAAAATGTAAAACTGCTGAGACAACTGTGTAATGCTGATTCATAAGTCACTTTGTGCCAACAATACAGATATATTGAACTTTCCAAAACACAAAGCTAAACTGTCACTTGAAAAGAGTCTCACCAAAGCATTTCATCCCCTTAACTCCAAAGAATCAACACTCTTTCTTATCTCAGATGAATGAGTCACATATCTTATGCATGTCCCTAACCATTAGTTGCTTCACTGATAAACAGATTCATCAATTTACTTCACATTAAAAGCTTGGGTTCAAAGTGAGGCTAATCTTTCATTTGAGCATCTTAGAAACTTTAAAAGGCATTTAGTAAATATAATGCAGACATTAATAAAAGAAAATACAATGCTCTGAAAGGTAATTTATAACATTTTTACAGTGGTACTACTGTTTACACACTAAAATGAAGTTTTTTCATTGATAAGTTATTTGGTGAACAAAACCTGTAAATAGGACATACAGTGTTCAGGTGGTCCCATCAGGATCAAACTCAAAAGAGAATTGTACATTGGTCCATGCTTAGAAATAAAACAGGACATCAACAAATCTCAGTACAAAAATAAATAATGATAATAAATAAATCCTACCTGATGCATTGGGTCCCCAGTGCTGATCACTGTGTTTTATATTCCACCTTCACCACTGACTGTCTTCCCCTTTTAACCCAGGCTTCTCAATCAGTGGCACAGAACAGAAGGGCTCTCAGCACTGCGGCTGTGCACTGCTATCTGTGAGTCAGCACAGTGGAGCCAAGCTGCTGCTAGTAAGCAAGCAAGCAAACACACACACACGCGCGCGCGCACACACACACCTGGCTCCCACACTGTGAATACATACGCCCTCTCAAATTAAAAAAAGCACACACAGGCTGGTTGAAAACAGACATTCAAAAGTACACCTTCCAAAAAACAACACACAATTGTAAATAAACAGACTGGTCCCCAATACACATAGACGCCTTTCCAAAACACACACACACACAAACACACGCGTGCGCACACACATGTATCTGGATCCTCCTGAAATGAACACAAACACTCAGATACACAAGCTTATGAAATACACAGACATCACATAGACCTCCCTGCTCACAGATACACATGTGCTCATTACCTATTACTACACTATATGATCACACACAGGGTCTACATACAGTAAATACATTATGCCCTTTCCATCTTGAGCCATAAAGAGACCTGATATAGAAAATGAATGAATACAATTATTTAATATAATCACACAAAGGAAAAACGTCCTTTAAAACATGTCTGGGTGTATAGTCTTCCTTTAACTACAGAAAAAGATAGTAATTAACTAAAGCACACCTTTCTTCAAAAGTGACAGAAAACTATAAGAATAAAAGGAAGAGGTAGTAAATGTTACTGTTGTTTTGATGGTTATTTAAGTAAAGTTTACATTTAGTATTATCAGATTATTTATAATCTGTTTTTGTGACTCTTAATACTTTTCTCAGCTTGATTACTGCAACTTGTATTCTAGGATCAGCAAATCCCTTATACCAGGGGTCACCAAGACCAGTCCTGGAGGACCACTGTGGCTGCAGGTTTTCATTCTAACCCTTTTTTTAATGAGTGCCCTGTTTGTGCTGCTAATTAACTTCTTGTGAATTAATTTTAATTGAATTGCTTTTTAAAGATTTGTTCCCCTGAATTTCTTAATCGTTACTCTGAACTGCTTCATTTCTTTCCTTAAACGGCACTCAAACAGAAATAAAATGTGAACTGAGGGAGCCGACAGAAGACCAACTAAGTCAGGGCCTCAGACTACAACTAATTTCACTCCAACCAGCTGCTTAATGAGGTGCCAATTCTTGTTGTTAATTAAACCTGTTCTTTAATTGCATGGTTTGTCGCTGCACTCGTGGTGCATTAGCAGACATTTCCGAAATTGTTGATTTTTTCTTTCTAAGAGCTCTATTAAAATGTTTTGGGGACCTGAGCAGATCGACATTCCTGAGACCTTCATCTTTCTTTATTTTCAGATATTGTACTTTAGACACCAGTTTTGGCTCATTTTGTATCTCATTATGCTAATTAAGGAAAAAGAAACAATTAAGGGGTTTGAGTCTTCAAGAACAAGTCAATTAAAATTAGTTTAAAAGAAGTTAATTAGCAGCGAAAACAGGTCACTCATTAAGAAAAAGGTTAGAATGAAAACCTGCAGCCACTGTGGTCCTCCAGGACTGGAGTTGGTGATCCCTGCCTTACACGCAGGTTGCATTAGGCCCGGAATGCTGCTGTCTGTTTTTTGGTTGGGGCAGGAAAGTTTGATTCTGCATCTCCAATTTTAGTGTCTTTACACTCGCTGCCTGTTAGTTTCAGAATTGCTTTTAAAATTTTGCTGCTGGTTTTTAAATCAATACATGGATTTTGCTCTCACTTATTTATCTGAATTATGTGTTTGACACCAGCCATCCAGAGATCTGAGATCTACCGGTCAGTAGTCTCTTGTTGTCCCTCACACTAAGTGCAAAACTAAGGGGACAGGGCGTTTACAGCTGCTGTACCTCGTCTATGGAATTCTTTACCTAATTACATTAACGTCATCCTCAATTGAACTATTTAAAACAAGATTTGAGATGCAGTTCTATTCTCCAGCTTTCCATGACCTCCAATGATACTGATGGTTCCTTCCTCATATTCATTTGTTTTTTTTCAGTCTACTGATGGTTTGTATTGTATTTTATTTTACTTATTTAATTTATGTTTATTGTATATTTTTTGTACTTTGGCTACAGCATTAAATGTCTAAAACCCTTGAGGGTGAACGTCTAGGTCCTCCAAGCGTCTTTTCAACACTTTGCTGCTCCAGAAAAGAGTGCATGTAAAAGACTGAAATCATAAAAACACAGCTTCACATATTTAGACCTGCTTAATCCAAATCTGGGTGATCGAAGGCTGGAACAAGTCAAGGAACCAACTCTAGGTGGACACTAGTCCTTTGTACAATATGCTCATGAAAACACTCACTCTGCCTCGTACTGAGCCATTTTTCATCTCTTCAATTAAACTAATGGACATCTTTGGGATCAAAAACCAGAGCACCTGAGGATAAGCCTACAAATACAGAAGGAGAAGGTGCAAAGGTCAGTACAGCAGGAATCAAATACATTTTGTAAAATAATTTGCAGCAAATATGTATTACAAAGCAGTGAGATGTCCATTCATTAATTCATTTTCCAAACCTTCTTTTTCAGACTATGGGAACACAAGCCCAACTTGGCAAAACTGGACTTTAGGCTGTACATACTTAAGAGGTCGCAATAAATATACCTAAATATTATTAGGATGTGGATGAAAGCTGAAGTATTCAAGTGAACATGGAAAGAACTTGCATATAGGAAGTGACCAAGCCTGAGATACTAATCCAATGAAAAAATAAAGTTAGATATTATTCACACAGGAATATACAAAAGCATGTCTAAAATAAGATAGTAACCTCTAGTAAAGAGGCTAAAAGTCACACACTTGGGCATTTCTTATACTTTCTGTTCACATGATGCATTTGTTTCTTCCCTTACTCACTGTTAATGTTTAATTTCATGCTGGCTTTTTGAATTTATTCCCTCTTTTTCCATTTGAGAGACTGTTGCTCTTTCCCACCTTAGAGCTCCACATCCTACACACAAAGACACACATGGCATATGGACCCCCAAGACACTTAACACACATGATTCCCAAATACCTTGTTATAACAGAAAAGGTCCACACCATTGGAACAAAAATAAACACATATATATGGAGTAAACAGTGGTAAAGAACTGTCCAAATAAAATGCTCAAAGCAGTGAACACTGTGAATCAGAATGAATGGTTGAAATAAACACACATTCTATACATAAGTGTTTTTACTCCAGAATTTTTGCCATTTTCTTGCAATCCAAAAAAATGAAGACCAAATTAATTTCATATTTCAATAATAAAGTTTATTTTGACCTTGATCAGAACAAGCCCATTCCTCACAGTAGAATACAAACACAGAAGAGCAAAGCTCAATCAGTCACATCAATCCATTACTTGAAACTGTGTTGGGGTGCCAGCAGGATATCCAGGCAAACAGAAGAGCTGCAGTCATATTACACAATGAAGAACATCACGGGGAATGGCTTGTCTAACTAGACATCATGCTTCTCAGATGCAGAGGGAATCTAGAGACCTGAAGAAAACTCAAAATGATGTAAAAGTACTAGATTTACCTGAAAATACACTGTGCTGGGGAATTGCTTATCAAAGTTCACTTTGTCATGTAGACTAATACAGTGCCACAGAGAACAACACAGAGGAGAGGAGGGAGGACTCCAGATACCTCAAAGAAGGTTTCTCACTCTTTTCAGCTGGGGATCAGAAGCATCAGTGAGGAGAAAAATCTCAGGAGGGAAACATAAACTAGAGGGAGATAAATTGTCTAAGTAGGGCCAAAGGATGTTATATCACTTCTAGTTATGTGAGCCATCATTCTTATGGCTAGAGGTGCTAAAAGAAAGGCTGCTAGGTCACTTCTGGAGCTCACTAATGAAGGAATTCTGCTAAGGAAATGCTCACAGATTTTATTTTTCAGTTCTTAAAAGAGTCAGTTATTGTTGATTATTACAATATGTAACAAATTTTTATTTTTATTTTGTTCCTGGGTACAAAGTGTGTTTTCCTAACCCGTTATGCCTAAAAAAAATAGAAAATAGCTGTTGTTCCACAAAAACTTTGCTTTTGTGATCAGGACAATGATATTTTGAAATTTGTCTGTTTTCGAGAAAATTCTCGATTCGCATTCAATACTGAGTAGTCTTCTAGAATATTCTCGAACTGTTAGAATCGTCCAGAAATTTCTAGAATTTTCCAGAATTGTCTAGAACTTTCAAGAAACTTTTAGAACTTTCTAGAACATTCTCGGACTGTCCAATAGTAGTCATACAAGTATAAAAGCACAGGTGACTCGAACCAACATTTCGGTTTATGTTATTTTTTTGATTTGATTTAGATGGCATCAAGTGGTTGCTTGCAACCAGCAGATGCATTTTGCTACATCTGTGGACAATTTATAAAGACAAGAGCGAGAAAGTATTCCGTGAAAGCATGTCGTAAGATGGCCTACAAGGCCTACAAGGCATACTTCGGCATGCCTGTCGGGGATCAAGACAAGCCCTGGGCACCTCATCTCACATGCGAATATTGCAAGAAAACTCTTGAAGGTTGGTACAGGGGTGAAAAGAGAGCCATGAAGTTTGCGGCAACCAACTGACCACTCAAGCAACTGCTACTTCTGCATGGTGGATCCTACCAATTCGCCAAGCTGCTGAACAGGATGGAGAAAACGGCTTGGAACAGTTTCGTTGCAGTGGTTCATGGCTTCCTGGGTAATCACAAGGCTGAAAACTATGTGCAGTTGGTTCAGACTCTCATAAAGAATTACGCCAAAATGGGATGCAGAATGTCTCTCAAAGTCCATATCCTTGACGCTCATCTTGACAAATTCAAGGAGAACATGGGAGCTTACTCAGAGGAGCAAGGCGAGCGCTTTCATCAGGATATACTGGACTTTGAATGTCGTTACCAAGGACAGTATAACGAAAACATGATGGGGGACTACATTTGGGGGCTTCTTCCAGAAAGCGATTTGCAGTACAGTCGCAAATCTAGAAAACCTACTCATTTCTGAACCTTTTTGAGTGGTTTTGACTGTCTTTGTCTATTTACCATGCAAGTGTTGTTCTTTATCAGACCGCATGAACGAAAAGATAAAAATTCCCTTGTTTTGTCACTATAAATACAAAATTTTCTGGGCTGTGGTCATAAAATCAAAGTTTGTGCTGAATGTAGTCGTTTTTCCACAGGCTTTAGACATAAGCAGTTAAAATACTGTATAACTCTTGGAAGCCAGGAACAAAAATTGTGTTACATAGTGTTATTTGCTAATCTGGTATAAAAGGACCTGTAAATAAAAGAACTGCAATGACTGAAAAAGAAGCTCTCCTTAAAAAACGTGTGTTCTAGTTGCTTGAGCATTCTCACTTTTGGCCACTTGTTTTAAACAGGCATATGTATCAGAGAGACAGACAGACAAACAGAAATTTGTCTCCAGGGGGAAATTTGGCTTTTTAATAAATAAATAAATAAACACACGCTTTGGTCCAAAAAGACACCAGAATAACAAACCATGAAAATTAAAAAGAAACACAAGAAAACCTCTGACTTGGCTGTCCCAGTCCGAGTGAGACATTATGCAGACGTATTGTTGTTGGTATACTTTATTTGTTCTTAAGGGGAAATTAAAACTTTACAATAGCTCAAAAACAACATAAAAACAGCATAACAAACTATAGATGTAGATGCAATAAGCCATGCTTTTTTGGCCACAATGAAATAAATAAAGACATACAGTAAATAAAGGTACTCTAAAATGTAACAATAAATGAATAAAAACACTATGATATGTAAGCATAAATAGTTAAATATGTTATGAAATATTTTTGTTGCTTATTTCTTTTATGTATCCTTATATATAATTTGATACTATCCGTATGTATGGTGTTCGCGTCAATACCTCGACTCAATACAAGTTAGAACCATGCAATGGGACTCTGCCTCTGTAGTTAGAACATAACATGGCAAACGCGGACATAGTATTACTGTACATGATTGGCTAAGAATATTCGAATGCTTCAATGACGCCTCTGGACGGACGAGTATAGTAAGTCGGTGTTGGTTTGAGCACATAACAGTAAGTTCAGTTGGTTTTTGGAACGTTGGTTTGGTGGGGCGTACTTTCCAGGACTAACATCGTCGACTGACTTAAACCCTTCGACGGCTCCGGAACCGTAAGTAATTTAGAACGTATCGCCATTTGCTTGGTACGTCGAAATCTATCTTTGGGCAGCTCGGTTTTGGCATCCGTCCTTCTGACATCTATTGGCAAACTGAGTAATGATGGCTGGGTATTAACAACGGTCATTGTTTAAATTTTAGCCGATCTCAGATCTAAAATGACCACACCAACATAATTATTACTCCGACTTTGATTACAGTCATAAAATACGGTTTGTTTTGAAAATTTGTTTGCCGGCAAAAATCAAATGAGATGTGCCGAAGAGCTGAGTTCACGTCTTGCAGCCCCGCTTAAACAGGCAGCTCTTCATTACATTGGCCGGAAAGGTCTATTTTAAGCACAAATCAGTGCCATGATAACAAAATCATTTCAAGGACTTAAAAATACAAATAATTCTTTGCAGAGAAAGTATGGATTTCACAAACGTAGAATTTGTAGCCCGATTCGATCAAGGTCCCAGTTGCTAGTTTGTTTAATAATTTCTTCATTTATGTATTTCAGTAATGCCATGTAACATGAAACATAGTCTTGAAATTAAAACTGTCATTTTCACCCATTAGAGTTGAGAGTTGGGTTCTAAGGAGTATGATGTTTCAATTGGTGAACCGTTGGTAGAGAAGATGCTCATAGTCTTTCCCCATTCCTTTGACCCAAAAGATGCTCAAGCTAAACAAAGCACAAACTCCAAGTTGTGAATGTACGCATCCATGGTACAAATAAGTGCAAAAAAATATAAAAAAGTGTGGCCAGAATTACTGCTGCAAAACAGCCATTTTAATTCAAGAAGCTCAAAATGTGTTATCCATTCAGGAGTCTGCATCTAAAATGTCCAGCTATAAATACACCACTTGATGGCAGAAGATTAATGTGCACCCCTACTGATAATCTGCTGATCCCACACTCTCGCGTTCAATGGTTGAAAAGGACAGTTTTCATTACTGTGTGTATTTCATGTTGCATGTGGTGTTGCTGAAATAAACAAACAAAGAAATAGCTAAGTACATAAAGAACTAAGTAACGAAATTATTATTAATTATTTATGCTCACATGTCATTCTGTTTTTATTATCATATTGTCACATTTCACAATGCCTTTATTTATTTGATTTTGTCCAAAATATTCCTCCATATGTTTCAAGGATGCCAGATCCTGTCTTATACAGTAATACCATGCACCCAGCTTAATATCTGACTGTCCAGAAAATATGGTGAGCCAGCTCTCCATGTTATTGTTCATATTATGACAAATACAGAACCTTGAAATTAAACAGTATATTGTGAGGAGACCTTCATAAAGGCAAGTTGCCCATAAGCATTAATCTACTCTTTGTTTGGAGAGCACTTTGAGACACAACTCTGGCGTTTTCATTTTTATAACTCTGAAAGAAATGTGTACATGCCTCTTAGAAAATAAACAATATTCTAGTATTTAGGATGAAAGCAAATATAAAAGAGTACATTTAAGGGATAAATCTCCATTAAGCAATCAACTGGAGGGAGATGGCGGAAGAAATAAATAAAGTGTGATAAGGCAAAGACTTTTAAGCAGGCAGACTTAAGTTAATGATTACTCAATGCCAGCTGGCACTATGCCACCTAAGAGCTAGACAAAGGTACCAGAGTGGGATTTGCTAATCTCTACTTTCTGGTCTCCTGCCTTCATTGACTCTTGAAGTTGTTTTCCAGACATACAGTAAGTGTGTAAATAATGTTGTTTTTGGATTGAACAGACTCAAGCCAGTGATCCCAGAATCCAACTCCAACCAATTGCTAGAAACCCTGTTTATAAGTTCAGTAAATATAGCCCTGCAACTCTCAGGACTGAAGCAGTCAAAGCTATCAGCAAGCACACCACAATTCTTTTCCTTAGTGTGTACCAGCACAGTTTACTCATGAAGACCCAAATGTGGGCCCAGGCTGCACCTCTGGCCTTGCCTTCACATGCTGCTTGCACCACCCTCACCCATTTAAATGTGTTGCTTGAAAGTCACAAAATAAAAATGTTTGGACAAATTTTAAAAATGGAAGCAAACTCCTTATTGGTGCCTGGAGCTTTTTATATTAATTGTACTAACTTTTTTCCATAAGGTACATTTAAAACAGCTCTAAGAATGAAAGTTAACTTCTGAAGTGGTGGCGTACTCCATTTTTTATGTTCAACCCACTCCTCAATCAGGTGCTGAAAAAAATAAAAATGTGCAGCCCAGACTGCCTGAATCAATTAGACCTGCGATCATTAGTTGTTCTTATTTAGGCATTTCTTTGCATTACTAGATGAGTTTGGCTTGCATCCAGTACAGCTGGCATTGGCTATAACTTCCAAAGCCCTGTGATGGAATAATCAGTGAAATAAGTGGCTTCAAAACATAATGGTGAGATGGAAGGAATACATTCTTAAATGTAGCAAATGTAACATTGATATATATGGCCAATGTGAACATTATTTTGTAAATTTTCAAAGGCACATCAACTAATCACATTTAGGAATCAACAACTCCATCTACGTCCTTAATCAACAGCTATGGACAGCTATGGACTGTTTGATTTGTTTTGGTATCTTTTCACAGAATTTAATAATATCAATCTGTCTCTACTTAACATGTTGCCATTTACACATGCTTAAGTCAAATGTAGGTATATACTGTAATATATTTATTTTTATATATACAGTATATGTAAATTAGATCTGGTTGTTCTTTTGCCAATTTTATATATAAGGCTTTTAATCAGAAAACAGTATCAACCCGTTTCTGATAAGAGAGAAGGTTTGTTTTGCACTTTAGTGTTTATATTCTGTTTAACAATGCCCAGGTTGATTTTCTGTTTAGTATACTTACATTTATTTGAAATTATTGTAATATTAATTAATGATAATATCTAAGTAACTATGGTATATCTTTATTGTTTTTGATAATTAATCTGTGGAAAGCACCTTGAGCTGCATGTTAATGTATGATAAGGTACTATATAAAGTTATTATTATTATTATTATTAATTGGTGTCTTTTTAAATGTATTTGCATATAACACGAGAAGCACCTACTGCAATAGCCATGTCCATCTGCCTGTCTATCTGCCCAAATAAGACAGCTTGACTCTCAGTGGACCGATTTTTACTGAAACCTACCACTCTTATTCTTAGAGTAAATTTGTCACTACAGTTCAATTTTCATGGACATATCTTGATCAGATCGCACTTTACAAAGTTTTACATTTTCAGAATCTCCCATTAAAAAGCATTGCAACTTTGACTACAAATTAATTTCAGTAAAACCTTGGATTGCGGGTAACTTAGTCTGCAAGTGTTTTGCAAGACGAGCTAAAATTTTAAATAAATTTTAATTTGATAAATGAGCGAGGTCTTGCAATACGAGGAGTACGTATATGCTTTGTCTGCCAAGCGTCACATGATCACAACTGAACCGATGGTTCTTCTCTCTCTCTCGCAGCGGGATTGTGGGTAATTGTCTCCCATTCTTGGTCTCTCTCGGTGTGCCTCACTTGTATAGTCAACATCCGTACGGGCATGTACTGTTTACTATAGCATTGTGACCACGTGTGTGTGTTGTAACGTGTGAGTGCCTGTGTTGCACCCCAAAACATGAAACTGAGTCTCAGTACTTTAGTGACACCAGCTTTATTCAGCTTGAAACAGGAACTGCTTGGTTATTTTTTTGTAGCGGGATCTGCCACTCTCCTATACACAGACACAGCAATCAGGCAGGGTCCTGGCCAGGTTAATGGCCAAATAATACTGTGCCCTTACATCTGTAATGTTCCTTGCATCACCCATCGACGGCAGGCATTTAAAGCATGTCAGCGATCTTTTTGGATTCGCTTTTGCAGTGAACTACTACAACGTTGGGAGCTGGCGGTTGCTTCGGGACACTCTTCCACATGTCGTCCTATTGGGGGGAATCCCAAAAGAGTTTAGAAACCTTACAGTGCATAAAGCATTTTTTTATTTTTATTGTGTCCAAGTGCAGTGACTCTTCAGGCAAAAGCAACTGTCATTGGATAGGTTTCCTTGTTAAAGTCACAAAAAAAGAACAAGATTTCAGTGAACCAACAGATAGCAGTGATTCTGTTAGTTATGGTGAAGGTCATCCTACACAATAACCCTCCTCCTCCTCCTCCTCTTGTCTCCCTCACACCAGCCACGATTCTTTTCAAAGGTAAAGTGCAGGTTAATTTGTTTTATGTATTTTTACTTTCTATTTTGTATTAATCATTTTATATGAATATTTTTGGGTTGTAGAACGAATCATCCGAGTTTCCATTATTTCTTATGGGGAAATTCGCTTTGATATACGAGTGCTTTGGATTACAAGCACGTTTCCGGAACGAATTATGCTCACAATGCAGGGCACCCCTGTAATTTACTTTTTCAATTTTACCTTGACAGCAGTTACACTTGTATATTTTGTTATTTTTCCTCTTTCTCACCTCTGATATTTGATACTGATGGCAAACAGATACGCATGCAGAAACCTCTTTATTAAGAAAATTGCCTCTGCTTTATGAGTCTTCCCTACAGAAGTATCTTACAATGCTTAAGTTGTAACACAGAAGTTAAATCATCTCCCTAATCATTAAAGTATAAAATGCAAGCAAGGAAAACAAAAGGTTATCTAGTTATGAAGCAAGTACCCTGTGCCAAGTAAGCCTCTGTGCACTGAGCAAACAAAAATGTACTCAGTATTTCCCTTACACTAAACTGACCTCACAGGCTCCATTAGCTACAGATAATAATGATTCACAATTTCAATGACACTGTAATTTATCATAAGAGTGTCACATTCACCTGGTATCCATAATGGGCAGTCGTGGTAATAAAGTTTACCTTTCACTCATATTATTCCCTGACATTTATCATAGCTGAATATCTTTCCAGGTCCCATTTCATGGTAATTACTATGGCCAAACATACTAAAGCAAAGAAGGAATTATTAACACAAAAGTTTTTTTTTTTTTTTTTAATTTAGGTTATGTTAGCTGGCAAATCAGTGAGGGTGGTCCCTGTGATGGACTACTGTCCTGTCCAGCCTTGCTTTCAGCCTTCTGCCTAGTCCCTTGAATATACTAAAGAGGCTCTAGAACAGGGGTCCACAACTCCAGTCCTGGAGGGCCACAGTGCCTGCAAGTTTTCATTCTAACCCCTTTCTTAATTAGTGATCTGTTTTTGCTGCTAATTGACTTCTTTTGAATTCATTTTGATTGACTTGTTTTTAAGATTTGTTCCCTTGAATTTCTTCATCATTTCTCTGAATTGCTTAATTTCTTTCCTTAATTGGCACCCAAACAGAAATGAAATATGAAAGAGTGAGCCAACAGAAGACTAACTAAGTGTGGGCGTCAAACTCCAAACAATTTAACTCCAACCAGTTGCTTAATTGGGTGCCAATTCTTGTTGTTAATGAAACCTGTTCTTTAATTCCATGGCTTGTTGCTGCTCTTATTGTGCAATAGCAGACATTTCTGAAAATTTAGATTTTTTCTTTTGTAATAGCAAAGTTAAAATGTTTTGGGGACCTGAGCAGATCAACTATCCTGAGACCTTCACCTTTCTTTATTTTGAGATATTATATGATGGACACAGTCTGCTGGTCCTGTTTGGCTCATTTTGTATCTCATTACTGTTTGGCTGCTAATTAAGGATAAAGAAGCACGGGGCCTGAGAAAGTCAATTAAAATAAATTCAAAATAAGTCAGATAGCAGCAGAAACAGGTTAGTAACTAAGAAAAGGGTTAGAATACACATCTGTAGCCACTATGGCCCTCCAGGGCTAGAGTTGGGGACCCCTGCTCTAGAACCTGGTTACTGAATTCAGCACATCGATAGCTACAGTGCTTACACTTGCCTCAAATGCACTTGAATGATGCGTAATGAGTTTGTTTTCTAACTTCTTTATGTATTTTTAACAATAGAGATAGAAGTTCAATACATTAAGCAGTCTAGTACATTTGCAATCCAATATTTAAACTAAATCTTCAAAACAAGAGAAGAACTCAACCCACAAGTCCAAATGAAGGCTAATGTGGAATTTCTCTGAAGGTTCCCATGGTTTTGACCTCCTTCAACAATTCTGAATAAAGCAACATTTTTATTGTAAAATGACTATGCTTTCCTACTATTAGTAAAGGAGACCTGCAGTGCTTCCAAAATGAAATCATTGCCCCCATATGACAATTATTTGATGTATAAAATGATGCATATGATGAAAATGATGTATAAAACTAGATAGAAATGTCAAAAGTAATGTCAAATGTCTTTCAAATTCTTCCAGATTGTGGCACAAATGTGTTAACATCCTTTTTAGCACTGGGCCACTGAAACACAAAGTTCTCTAATCTGCTGACCTCCATCCCCACCCAACATAATTACATGCAAAGCTTCCAAAGAGATATCAAAATATCTTTTCACTAAAAATGAAACCTGGTTAACATTTTTTGTGAAAATAAAATAAATCCAATCAGTAAGTGAATGTGCAGCTCTCAGATAACAGAGGTAGGCACTTGTTACTTTCATCTCTAGCCATCGTTATCACTTTAATAAACCTGATGAAAGGTCGAGGGCCTGGTTATTCATCATTGTCTCCATTTCCTTTATACAGCGAGTATAAAGCGAACACTAAAAAATTACTGAACATCTTCACAGCAGCCAGAAATTCACCCATTGTCACAAACAAAGAAATACAGCAAGCGTCACAATGAAAGCTGCCAAGCCAGTAATACACATTTCAGCCTATGTCAATGGGGAATAATGCAAAAACAAAGCAAGAGTGGTCTTGTGCAACACAAGTCTCATCCTTAACAGGACAATATCATTGTCCATAGTCATCCTAATGAAAAGTTGCGTTCTTTCACATCAGGCATCAAATACAACAAATCTTTTGCAAAAATAACTCTAATCAATACAATAAATTTGAACCATCTGTGTGAGATCAACAAGGAGTTACTTGAAAAGCCTATTTTGTCCATTCAATGTTTGTCTAAAAAAATAATAACAGAATAAAATGTTTTATTGGAGGTATTAATGCAATAAACATCTACCAGTCGTCAAGCTGGTGTTGTGTTAAAAGAATGAAAGGTTTGGGAGATAAACAGGAGTCAACAGGAGTTATACCAAAGCCAAAGTCAAAAACTGGGAGATCAAAAAGTGCCTAGTGACAAAGCTTATCTGTAAAACTCGAAGTCGAAAAATCAGAAAAGGGGTACAGAAACTTAGAAAAAGCATCATGAATGAACTTTGCTTATTTCTTTGTGGCATCCCAAACTTAAATGAGGAAGTGACCCCAAAGATCAACCTTTAAATCCCATGACCCCTAAAGTCAGGTCACTAGTGACTTCTGACATTGCCATTAGTAACTATATAGTAACCATCAAACAAAACTGCTCACAAAGGCAATGCAGGAGAACACAAAAATATTTAATTTTTAACTACACAAAAACAATAAAAAATATAAAATAAAGCAAACCTTAGAATAGTAGAATAATTCTCCAAATATATTCAAAATACTTATGGCAAAAGCATTCATAGTCCTGAGACCTGAGAGGAATGTAAAGCTGTACTCTTTATATGCCTTTGCTCTAGTTAGCCACGCCTACTTTTACCTTGGCTGCTAGGCAACAGTTTACATTATTTAAATACATCAGCTGTGTTCTACTTAGTTTAACTAGCAGCTGAATTTCCATACCTCAAGTCATTATTATTAATTGTTTTGGCTAAGGCCTTTATCCAATATGACTTGCAACATTTGAGAGATACAAATTGGTTACATTTCTTTTGTTTTTCCCATTTGGAGCATAGGCAGGTGAATTGACTTGCTGATGGTCACACAGTGTCAAGTAGTGAGGTTTGATCCAACAACCTCAGGGTCTAAAGTCTAAAGCCCACAGCCCACTATGCCACACTGCCTGCCACCATCATGTGTGTTTCATTTGTGCTTTTTAAAGTCTCGTATGTTTCCAGTAAGTATGGCTTTTATGATTGTTCTACAGTAACGATTTACTTTTGTCCTCATTCTTTAGTTGACACTTATGCCATGTACTGACTTCTGCTTAATTTGATTAGTTCTGTTGTCTGGATTCATTAAAAACTGTACTAATTTGCATTATTGCTATGCCATAGATGGAAAATAGCAGAGAAAAAACACCTTCTCGTTGTATCAGGAGATGAAAGAAACAAAATCCACAGTTAGGCATGGAGAAGGACTTAAAATACTGAGAAAAATCCTAATGAAACTCAAAACAAACTTTTATTCTGTCAGAGATTAATTTGTAACAGCATAACAAGCCAAATGCCTGTAATTAATAGGATGGTCAGCTATTTGTAACCTTCACTTCTGGCACTCCTCTCTGTGTTGTGATTTATTTTATTTTGGATCTAAGACAGAGGTCACACAATATTTTGTGCTTCTCTCCTGTGAGTTTATTTTACCAGCTGTAACATAAAATGTGAAAAAGGGTCTAAGTACTTGGACACCCTGCAACACAAAATATATTTACATATAAATATTTAGAAAATAATTATTAATAAATTAACAAATGAAGTGCTGTATGAAACCAAAAGAAAAACACTCACGTTACAGCAGCCATCACACAACTGAGAGTGCGCCCAATCTCACTAAATTTTCCATTCTTTTGGAAAGCGACACCGACGTGGTAGGGGTGCTGATGTTAACCACCTTTCAGTTTTGCAATGGCACTGTTTCCCACTAAAATAATTTAAAAAAGGAGACTTAAAGAAATATGCTCCTGGGGTTTTATTAGCCCTTACAATTTATTAAAATAATAAAAAAATATATATATACAGTGGATGATCATAAATTGAATGCTAATCAACCCCCATGACATACACAACAAAACCCTAATGCTACGAAAAACTCTTAGCCTGAAATCTGGAATAATAAATCTTCACCTTAAATTCCAAATCACAGAAACTCAGAGTAGGTCTTGGAAGTATACTGGTTAAAACAATTAAAGGAACACTGTATTGAAGTGGGATATTGATCTGGGGCCTCATGCTTAATGCCGTGCGTAGAATTCGCACTATAACATGATGTAAGCACAAAAGCTGAAATGTACTTACGCACAGAAAAATCCAGATGCAGGAATCTGTGCGTTCGCCAACTTCCGCGTTCTTCCGCTACATAAATCCTGGTCAGCATGAAAAGTAACGCTTGTGCACATGCGTGCTGTCCCAACCCAACTCCTCCCAGAATTACGCCTCTTTGAATATGCAAATCAATGTAAATAGCCCTTAAGCTCAGTGTTCTGTGAAAAGACAATGGGAAAAGCATGGGGGAAAATATAAGAATTTCAGCGAATACCAAGTGGAGGCAAAGGAAAAACATACAATTTGTTTATTTAAACCATGGTATAATCAACAAAAGGAAGTTCACAAAGTCGCACAGTGCCAAAATAAAAAAGAACTCGCATATCAAAGTTGCCATGGAAAGGCGAGTTGTAGCCCACCATCTGAGCTTATTAGGGTACAGACAAAAAAAAATAGGCACACAGTGGGAAAAAAGCACGAAATGTCAACTTTAATCTCGAAATTTCCACTTTAATCACGTAGTGTATTTTGTCATTAACGCAGAACATAATAAACTTTATCTTAAAATCATTTAATTTACTAGTTTCTCAAATCCCATCGTAACTAAAGTAGCATGTTAAATGCTTTGTTTTGTATTTGATCTTCAATGTGCTCTATGTGTGTGAACACTACGTGCTTCCGTTCTTTCTCTTTCTCCGACAGGACACAGAATCCATTACATTCGTGATATTACAACTCTCTGAATAATTAAAATACTGAGAATGTATACGTGATATCATTTTCATGATGATTGGAATGAAAGCATGTTATTAAACATGGGAACACGATGGTGCAGTGATTGTTCATGTCTCACACAAGATGCTGCTGTGAAATGCGCGACCTTCAATGAAATAATTTATTGTAGCAGTACTGTCTCTTTCAAACGTACTAACCTCCAATTCCTGTCCTTACTTTTCTTTCCCCAAATACCCAATCACCTCACAATCAGCTCTGTAATAGACGTTAAGCCATCTGTAAGCTTACAACGACGATTCTTCAGAACTTTTAAGGAACATTGAAATATCTTCATAGTACGTGCTTAATTATTCTATCCATCTGTCCTTCCAGTGTCGCGCCAGCCTCAGTAAATATACAGCGCGAGGCAGGAATAATACGTGAACTTGCTAGTGCTGCGGCACCGTGTCCTCACATGTTTAATTATTAACAATACAGATTATTTAAATGAAGTTAAAGTTTTATCTGTATAATATAAACATATTTTGCTGTATTTCATCTTAAAAATAATATCGTCATCATATGTAAATACGCACTTTATAAAGTGGCGCAGGTTGTGCAATATTATAACTGTAGTGCAAGTTTACAGTGGGGTGATTGTACTTATAAGTACAGATGGTTCTACAAGGAGCAATTGATTGAGTGCGTTTATAGTTCTTGGGATGAAACTGTTTCTGAACTGCGAGGTCCATACAGGAAAGGCTTTGAAATGTTTTGCCGTGGCTGAGGCAGCGTGTGCTTGAAGCTGTATACCGATAATTCTCTTTCCGATCAGCTGCTGCTGTGATTCCCCACTCAGATACAGTGATAAAAATACTCCGAGTGGTGCAGAGTAATATGGAAAAAGATGATCTGCTGTGGCAACCCCTAACGGGAGCAGCTGAAAAAAGAAGAAGGTGCAGTGAGAGTAACAACGCTAAAGCAGTTATGGTATTTGGAATACTATGGTTATTCCCTGGACCATTATATTGTTACAGGTTAATTACAATCAGATGTATAACACTAATAAACAATATGCGGTTAATTTCAGTGTATTTTTAAAGCCGCGTCAGGCTAAGAAAGGATAACCACACATGAACAGTAGCACTGCTTTGACGCTGGGTGCCGCCAGTCTGCAAAACCGAGCAGAGAACTTGCGTACGACAGGGTATGAGGTACCGTGGAAATGTGGGTGGCTTTACGCCAAGTGTACGTTTTATACATCGCGATTTGAGCGTGGAAACGTTCTTACACAACATTTCTGTGCATACGCACTGTTTATACAGGAGGCCCCTGGTCAGTTAAGTAGAAGAGGGGGTTGTTAATCAGTTTCAGCTGCTTTACTGCACTAAAGCACTGACCAAACAATCAGGAACAGACATCATGAGGGTGGCCTGAGGGCCCAACCTCTAGTGGGCCCTGTGCTCACTGCCCAGCACCGTGGAGCTCAATTGGCATTTGCCATAGAATACCAGAATTGGTAGGTCTACCACTGGTGCCCTGGGCTTTTCACAGATGAGAGCAGGTTAACCCTGAGCACATGTGACAGATGTGAAAGGGTCTGGAGAAGCTGTGGAGAATGTTATGCTGCCTGTAACATCATTCAGCATGACCGGTTTGGTGGTGGGTCAGTGATGGTCTGGGGAGGCATATCCATGGAGGGACGCACAGACCTCTACAGGCTAGACAACGGCACCTTGACTGCCATTAGGTATCGGGATGAAATCCTTGGATTCATTGTCAGACCCTTTGCTGGTACAGTGGGTCCTGAGTTCCTCCTGGTACACGACAATGCTTGGCCTCATGTGGCAAGAGTATGTAGGCAGTTCCTGGAGGATGAAGAAATTGATAGCATTGACTAGCCCCAACGCTTGCCTGCCCTAAATGCAGTAGAACACCTCTGGGATATTATGTTTCAGTCCATCTGACACCGCCAGGCTGTCCAGGAGCTCAGTGATGCCCTGGTCCAGATCTGGGAGGAGATCCCCAAGGACACCATCCATTGTCTCATTAGAAGCATGGCCCCCCCGATGTTGTCAGGCATGCATGCAAGCACGTGGGGGCCAAATAAACTACTGAACATGATTTGGAGTTTCTGCAATGAAATTTCAGCAAAATGGACGATCCTGCCACATCATTTTTTCACTCTGATTTTCGGGGTGTCTTTGAATTCAACCCCTGTGTAGGTTGTTAATTTTCATTTCCATCAAACGATGTGGCATCCTTTTCATTCCTAACACATTATCCAGTCCATATCAGTATTGATAACCAGCATGATTGTTTTCAAAGTGTTCCTTTAATATTTTTGAGCAGTTTATATTGAATTTTCAATTTGATTTGATATTTAAGACAAAAAAACAACATGCAAAAGTCAATATCACTTTGATATTTTACAAAATCTTCTAAACGTTAAATAAAATCTTGACGGCTTTTTCTAAGAGTGACTATGTCATATCAGCCAATGTTGCCTGCCAGTGATAAGCAAGAGGATTAAAAGAGAAAGAGTTTACACCAGGTAGACTTAGCTCCGCTGTTTGCTAATAGTTGTATTTTACCTGGGATGGCAGTTCATGCAATATGACATCTAAGGATGACAAATTACTGCATATAAAAAGGCCATCCATGCACGTACGGATGCCTGCAACATGCCCTTCGGTGTCCCTGGCAGAAAGAGTCCCTGCCAGGCAAGCTTCTTAAAATGTTCACTGTTTCATTGCATACAGCATGTGGGGGGAAGAAGATAACAGCTGTAGAGAGATAAAAGTATTGCAAATGACACATTGACCAACTTAACTTGTGCCCTAATAATACTTGTATTTGGACAGTTGTCAGATCACTACACTACTCAGTAATTCACACCAAAAGTAAGATGTCTGCACAGCATAGGCTATCATCCATGCACTTCAAGCTGCCTCCATTCTGTATTGCAATGATACAAGCAGGAGTTAAAACAGCAGCCTTCGTTGCTTTCTTCTGTGTGAATTATTAAAGTTTTACATATCAGTTGTGAGGTAATTTGCACTATTGTCCATTTTATTTTCAGTTTGTATTTTTTGTTTAGCGAAAGCTTCTAATTACAATAGCTATGGATATTCAGTTAAATCAAATTCTTTTTGTATTAACATTTATAAATATATTGTGCTGGTGATCTTTAAATCTGTTAAGATTATTGGAGGAAGTCCAAGGCATGTACAGCAACCCTAACCCGACACAGACAGGCAGGACACAAGTTTCTCCACACAGCACACCTTTATTTAAAGGTGAGAAAGCACTTCCTTCACTCCCCACAAGAGCAGAATGTTCGCAACACCAAAAAGACTGTCTTTCGCGCTTCCAGTCCTTCTCACCTACGCTCCTCCTCACAGGATCTGTCTTTCTTCCTCCCAACTCAGGCCTTTGAATGGTGGCGACTGGCACTCTTTAAAGTGCTCCCGGATGGACTCCAGGTGCCCAACGACCTTCATCTTGCAGCACATCCTGGTGTGGCGAAAGTTCTGCCAAACAGGGCCCTGTAAACATCCTTGCACCCCTTGGTGGTGGCCAAAGGCCCCAGCAGGATGGAACTTCCATGCTCCAAACCCATGGCTCTGCTGTAAGCCAAGGGAGCTGCCCTCTATCGATCCAGGGGAGAAATGTCCTGAAAATACTCATGTACTCATACTCACTTTCCTTGTCGGAGTGTCCCAGCATCTGCCACAAACCATATTATTTTTTGAGCAGATGTTAGTTATACAATAAAATATCATTAAATTAAAAATCTGTGTCATTTTATAATGCAGAATTTGAATAAGGAGGTGAAACTCCTGAGTTGATTGGGACTGACAGTGAAAGTAAAGTTTTGTTGGATAGTTTAAACAGCTCTGTTTCCACCAAATATCAATGATCTCCTCAGAATTTCAAGAAAGAAGCCAAGCATAAAATCAGTCGAGTGCTCTTAAGATCCTCCAACTCCAGAGTAAGCAAATTGAGCATCAGTCCATGTAAACATAAAAAAGGCAAGCCGATAAATAAAAACAGCATCAGCACAAAGACCCTTAGCTGTCTGATGTTAGAATTCCAAACTGCTTAGCAGAAAGTGACCATTGATGAAAAATAAAATGTGCAAGGATTTAGATTTAGAATTCATTCACCATCCCCTTGTCCTAGTAGGAATCATGGTGGTACCCCAGCAATTGGAACAGACTGGGGCCCACTACTCCCAGCAGCAGTCTCTGGGCAGTTACTGAATTCTCAGCCACTCCATTGTACAATATAATAATAATAATAATAATAATAATAATAATACATTTTACTTATTAGAGACCCTGGTTGTACCTCACGGTATTTAAGCAAGGTGTTGTTATTGACAAAATGATACATTTTATCCTGAAGATAAATAATCAGATATACTAATGTCAACTGATTGTTTTAATTAAAAGTACAGACTGTAGTAAAAGAACTGCCAATAATCTGACTGTTAATATTGCATTACTTGTTTAGAAGCCACAAACCAGAATTCATATGCTTTATGGAGCTCTGTTTTGTCTTTGAATTTTCAGCTCCAGAAAACTAGGTTCAATTTCCAACTTGGTCACGGTCTTCTTTCCAAGTTTCAAGGTGGGTATTCTATGGTTACGCCAACATCAATTATACAGTTATGTTAACATAACTGCCAACTCCAAATTGGCACATTAACAGTGAAAATTCCTTATGATGTGCTGGCCCTCCTGTCCAGGACTTGTGTCTGCCTCACACCTAATCCACCCATGTTAGGCTTTTGTTCTTTGCGACCCCAATATGTAAAAAAAAAAAAAAAAACAGCTTGATAAACTGCATTATTTTTATAGATAGTCATGTACATCAGAGTCTGCTTAATATTTAAATCTCTAACAAAACAATTTCCTCAAACTAAACAAATTCAGATTCATTATTAAGTGCCTTTATATGTCTAGTGATGGAAAAATACAAATTCCCATTACTTTTGTAATATTTCTCTCACCAGTTATCTTAAGATGCCCACAATGAGTCTGGCAGCCGTCATTTTTGTATCTCATTATAAGATCAATAAACACATGCCTTAGCCACTAAGTAAAGCAGTACTCCCATACATCATGTCACTTTCAAAATTCTTGCACATTGTAATGTTACAAAGCCAGCTTCAGTGGTTTAATGCAGAACAAACCAAAATAATCAAAGATGTAAAACGCTACACAATCTCTCTGCAGGACTCAGTTTCGCACCTAGTGTTAATTATGAGGGGGTAGTGTGGAGTCGGTTTAGCTCTGACAGCAGGTTGCTGACGCAGTCATATTGTGTGGACAGGCGGGGGCAGCGACTAATGCTGTTCTCAGAGGAAATTCAGGGGAGAGCTGTGAAAATTCTAGAGCAAAGGTCAGCAAATGTACACAAAATTCCTCAATCTGTTTATTAAAGATGGAGCTGAGGGACTCTTTCATTTCATCCTTTGTTAGTAATCTGCTGTAATTTTTCTGAAGACAATAGTGTTAGAATTTCAAAATGGGATACATTTCCCCTTTAAGCCCGTATAAGTCAGCATACAACACATGGAGGAGAAAGCTTATTTTCTTCAATGTAAGTATGGGAAAAGCTAATTTAGACCTTATTCTTTTAAAATACTTTCTAAAGTTGAACAGTATTCAAATCCAAGAAAGCCATTTGTTAGTTTTCTTACAGGGGTTGTTTGGCAGGGAGATTCTACAGGTTGGATCATACAACAAGTTCACCGTTTTCTATTCATCCACTTTCTATCTGTAATTTGGGATTTGTGATGGACTGACATCTCTCCATGGATTTAGTTCATTGGTCCATGTGAATATATTCTAGAATAAGTAGATTTGGAAAATGGATGAATGGAGTTAGGTTCCATATCCAGACAGATCATTTCATTGGTAAGACTCCAAAAGCTAAAAAACCTCTCAACATTATATATCTTGTTCAAGCTGACTAGGACAAATATACTGTGTTTGTGCATATATATATATCTCTATTATAAAAAAATCCTGTGGGAGGGAATGACTAGGAGACGATAAGTGATCTTCATGTTAAGATCACAGAAGACACTTCAAAGACCGGCGAAATGAAAGAGAATGGCCACCAAGCATCTCGCGGGGACCGTAAACATGAGACTTTGTGCTAAGAGATTGACCCAGAAACGTCTCGCAGGGACGTAGAACATGAGATTCTTGCAAGACATATCCTACTTACAAGCAAAATCAAATAACACCACGAAGAGAAAAACCATCACATAAATGCTTTGACCACACATAGATCTCTCAGAACATATAAAGTATATAAAGACAATACGTTATAAATGAAACGTCGATGACTAAATGAAGAAGAAAGAGCAGCATGAAGAAAAGAGACCCAAAAGCATTGGAGCGAAAAAAATGCAAAAAAGAAAATGAATAATCTAGGTGCAAATGCAGACAATAAGGAAAGTAATAATCAGCCCGGAACAAGAGGAATTGAAAAAAAAGCATGTCCAATTGGGCTCAGAATTAAAAGACAAACAGTAAAAGACAAAGTAGAACTTCATAAAGACGTTCAAAAACGTTGGCGTGATACACATGCACAGCAGGTTAGAGATTACGAAAGCAGTAGAATTCGAAAGGCTCAAAAAAAACATTGGCGCGATACAAATGCAGAGAAACCGCCTTTAAATTTCCGGCTAATCAAAGATACAAGCGTCTTTGCAGTTGTTCCGTATTGTACTTGAAAAGGTAAAACTTTTGCAATTTTTTGTAGGTAAGTATTGAAATATTTATTTTACTATAACTTCAGCCAGGTTGAAGCCTTTTTTGTTTTAAGTGACTGTTTGGTCTGATTGAAGGAGGGCGGAGTACAGCACGGAAGACTGTTTGCGGGGTATTGATTGATGTGGGCGGGGGGGGGGGGCGAGACCCAGGGGATGAGGGGTTGAGGGTGTTAGAAAGTTGTGTTTGGGGTTTCGAAGTCGGTGATTGTTCAAGTAAAACTTTTGTGACACTTTATTACGTCAGTCGCTACAGTATCAAGAAATGATAGTAAAGATCGCATTAGCGCAAACAAAAGGAAATTAATCATCAGGACCAGGTGAAATTGAAAAAATAACAGGACAAAGTGAGGTCAGAAATAAAAGGCAAAGAGCAGAAAGCAAAGTCTTTTCGCCTTCGCATCATTCAATGCACAAAACGTAGATTTACACAATAATGGACCATACGCTATGAGAATCTGTGGTCCCGCAACAGTTAAAGCAACGACAAGTTTAATTTCAAAGAAAACACAATTCAGTCAGGTGTATATTTATGATCACGGAGAAGCAATCACAATGCGAACAGCAGAGATACAAAGTGGCAAAAAGGACAGCGGCTGTACAGGCTTTAAAATGATTGACGCTGCCCCCCCTTCACAACGCGAGCAGCATTATGTGTCCTGCGAGAAAGACATTTAACCACGCCCGGGGCCAAAAATAAAGGACAAGTATTGTTTTCACAACGTCACGTGTGACAAGGCAGTGAGCCATCATTTAAAACAAGTCCACGGACATCTAACCTAGCAGTTGTTGGATAGCTTTTGGCAGACACGCATCATGTGCTCACAGCTCTTAAAACAACGACATGCGACAAGCAGAACAGGCAGCTGGCCAGCAGCAGAAAGACAGCAGATGATCCGACAGCATCTCTTTAGCGTGCGTTCAGCCGCACCTCCCCCCCCAACAACACGAACAGCATTATAGCATCTGGCAAGAAAGAGATGTAACCACGACCGTGGCCGGAAATAAAGGACAAGTATTGTTTTAACAAAAGTAAAAGTGAAAATAATGCATATGTAACAATTCCCATGAAAATAACAATCTCTTTAAATTGTATATCCGGCAAACTAAACACAGGGGTGGGCGAACAAAGTGAACAGGGGGCAGAGCCCCCTAGTGTGTGTATATATATATATATATATATATATATATGCATTTAGTATATAGTTAAGTGTGACTAGGAGGGACATCTGGCCTTGTTGCTACCGCAGTAAGCTAGGGGATGGCACAATTTCACCTATTTCTGCCCTTCAGAAGGGAATATCGAAGGCATGAGGAACTGTGATGTCACTTCCTGCTTCCACCTACGAACCCACTGTTTCCTGCCAGAAGCATATTTAAGAATGACACCAATGGAAGGAGTCAGCCAACCTATGACTACCATCTGAAGAAAATGCTGTTCCACAGCACTGGCTGATGATTGTTTAGTTTACATATAGACCAAGGAACACCCCATACATCAGATACATTCAAGCAGGTTGCTAAATTACTCAAAATGAATGGTCTTAATGGTCTTAATGGTCTCATTTATGTTAGGTAGAATGCCCAGAAGGGACTGGGCGGTCCTGTGGCCTGGAACCCCTGCAGATTTTATTTTTTTTCTCCAGCCGTCTGGAGTTTTTTTCTGTTTTTTCTGTCCACCCTGGCCATCAGACCTTACTCCTTTTCTATGTTAACTAATGTTGTCTTATTTTAATTTCTTATTTTGTCTTTTATTTTTCTTTTCTTCAGTGTGTAAAGCACTTTGAGCTACTTTTTGCATGAAAATGTGCGATATAAATAAATGTTGTTGTTGTTAAAACCAATGTATATCACCCTCAAACTGATGGTTTAGTTGAGTGGTTTAATCAAGCTCTCAAACAGATGTTAAGAAAAGTATTTAGCAAAGGTTGAAGAAACTGGGGTCAGTTTCTCTCTCTCATCCTCTTTGTGTACTGGGAAGTCCTACAAGCCTCCACGGTGCTCTCACCATTTCTGTTACTATATGGATGACAGCCCTGCGGTATTTTGGATATTGTAAAAGAAGATTGGGAAGCTGAGGCTCTCCCTTCCACTAATATACTGGAGTATAATGCTCAATTATATGAGAGATTTGAGAAAATTAAAGGATCATGGTATGCACAGTTGTCCCAAGTTTACCTGCAAAACCAATGCACTCTTGCAATAAACTCTTTGTGAGTTCAGTCCTGAGCATCATGTCACGGATTTGGTCCAGATATGTCATTCTGAATTATTATGTCATTGGCAAGGTCCGTTCAAAATCAATATTAAACAAGGCTTGGTGGATTATTTGGTGAAACAGCAGAACCATCAACCAGCCAAAAGGATCTATCAGGTCAATTTATTGAAGCTGTGAAAGGAAAGAGAATGTGAGCCCAACTTCTTGTTTGCCAATAATTTAAATTTAATATTTGCGATTTGACTGCAAAGCAATGACAGGAGCTGGAAAGACCCATTCTGTTGGATAAAATATACTGTAGATGATGAGAGGCCAAAGTGATCTTTGTTGATTGCCCATGACTTCATACTGACCCGGGGTGGTAATCCAAGAATACAAATATCAGCTCCCAGAGGAAATTAGAAACAGTGGAGCTTGAAATTAAATGCATGCTAGACAGAGGAAATTTTGAGTCCATGGTGCAACCCTATTGTGTTAATACCCTTCATGTCAATGCTAATGATCTGTCTTCCTTCCATGACCTCTTAGTTTTGGCCGCCCAACTTGATAGGTATGAGCTGGGAGGTCACACATGCATGCTACTGCAATACCACTCCAAGCCAGGGTTTAGCACTATTGTTCACAACTTCTCTCCACAAAAGAGAAGATCAAAAGCAAGAACTCTGATATAATTTCTGCTTCCATTAACAAATCTACCTCTTTCTGCCAGGGGCACATGTAAGAATGCCACCACTGGTAGAAGTCAGCCCATTGATGACATCTGTCTGAAGAAGATTTCATTCCTCAGGACTAGCTAATGATTGTTTTGCTCATTTTGCTTCTTGGCCAATTCATCTAGCAGCTACACAGGGTTCACTATCCAGGGCCCAAACTCTATTATTTGGAATGTAATTTTTTGCTATATAATGCCTTTCACTCTTGTTTTATCCTCTGATGAAGGCCCCTGGCAGGGGTTTAAAGCTCAGGAATAAAAACTACTTTATGATACGTGATTCATTTTTCTCCCTTTGTGGATCTCCAGCTGCAAATAT
>JANRMT010062798.1:1067309-1114290 GCA_026402145.1 Polypterus bichir lapradei
AGATAGATAGATAGATAGATAGATAGATAGATAGATAGATAGATAGATAGATAGATAGATAGATAGATAGATAGATAGAACTTTACTTGTCCCCAGGAAGAAATATGGCTTTTTACAGAAGCTCTTTAAATAAATTTTATAAATAGGTAGATAAGTAAGTAAGTAAATGAATAAATATACAAACACACTTTGGTCTGAACACGCACCAGAATGACTAAAAAGCAAGAAAATTAAAACTTCTGAAAACGTCTGACTTTGCAGTCCCAGTCCCAGTGAAGCATTATGCAGACACACTACTGTTGGTATAAAGGAACCCCACTAGTGTTTTCTAACACACTTTAGCTGAATAATTTGTTGGTTGAAAGTCCTCAATGTTAGTGTGTTAGAGAGGGGATGTGCAGCATTGTTCATAATGGCATTCAGTTCTGTTTTATTTCTCTCCTTCGCTAGAACCTCTAGGGGGTCTAGAGTGAATTCCATAACTGAGCTTGCCCTTTTAATTAGCTTGTTGATTCGGTGGGCTTCTCTTGAAGTGAAGTTACCAGCTCAGCACACCATAGCACAGAAAATTGCACTAGTCATCACAGAGTTATAGAAGATGTGAAGGAGGTCACTACCCACATTATAGGAATGCAGTCTCCTAAGGAAAACAGTTTACCCTGCCCATCTTATATAGTTCTTCTGTGTTCTGAGACCAGTCCAACATGTTGTTAATGTGGACCCCCAAGTACTTGGATGAGTGGACCACCTCTATATTCATTTTTTTAAATTTCTGAACCAATTACATAAACGTTTAAGTGTTAATACTAAAATGTAACTTTTTTTGTCTTGAAAACACAGTAGGATTTTTGTGCCTATTGAGTTATAGCTCCAAAGGTGACTGCTTTTCTCTCCCTCTGCCTTCACTCATGCTTTCTGCTTCAGCCATTTTTTTTTTTCTTGCATGTTTCTTTAGGTACCACCCCTGTAACTCTTCACGTATCACTTCCACAGGTTGAGGACCACTGGTCTAGCACAAAGATACACACGTTTTCAGTCAAAATAATTCCAAGTACAAATCTGTGTAACAGCTGATACCTTCTAAACCTGGAATTCTTCCTATCATAAAGCTTTTCATTCTCTCTCTTGTATCTCTCTGTCTTTGTTCTTTCGGTCCAAGTCAAGGCTAAAGACACACCTTTTCTTAGCCCTAGTTTGGAAGTTGGATTCTTGTGTTTTGTTTTCTCTGGCTTGCCTTTATTTTTGTTATTTTTACAAGCTGTGGATCTGACTTTACCTTACTGTTTACATTACTTTCTTACCCGTATGCACAATAGGTAGGTATGAAGGATTATTTGGCTAACACTGAAATGTATTGCAACCAGGACAGTCTTAACAGCATCATAGACCCCCGTTCTGATAGCAAAACAGAAACATACATAGGCATCAAAAACATGGTGGGCTCCTCTGCTTCTGGGGCTCCCGGTCAGTGCCCATTGTGCCCGTATTTTAAGATGGCCCAAAAGTGTTTCCATAATCCACATAATGAAAACTGCCAAATAAAATATAAATTTAAAATAAAAGCTTGTTGGATTGATCATGGAGGTATAGCGACTAATACTGTTGTCATATATTGACTATCCATCTGTTTTCTGAAGCTGCCATCCTCCTCCAGTCCTGGATAGGAGGTCAATTAATCTAGCATAGTCATCATCTGGAGATACTAAAAAATGATCTCCCACACATTGGAATTAGAAATTGTAAATTTCACATAGATTCTGATGGGGCTGAGAACTGAACCTGGGCAGCTGGAATAACCACTGTGACACAAACAATCTTATTCTTTCACAATATTTATCACAAATTTTATAGCACTTATCATTAACACTTGGCATACTGAAACTATACACTGTCAATTAAATGAAAATCCACTGCCAAAATGATGTAAATTAAATTTTTCTGCTGTGATAGGAATTATTTAAGTTCTTCTTAAATAAATCTTCTCATAATAGTTCAAACAATGACAAGTGCTATAAAAAGGTGGTTCTTTTTCCACTAACAATTCCTTATGAGAGACTTGGGCATGGATGAAGACAGCTCAGTCCAATTAAGAAGTGCCTAATACATACACAGTATTTAGTCTACTGTGGAAGATCGATGTCGCTATAATGCACTAACCCAACACAGACAGACACTAGTGGCACAAGTCCAAAAAGCACACGTGAATTTATTTATATACAGTCATATGAAAATGTTTGGGAACCCCTCTCAGCCTGCATAATAATTTACTCTACTTTCAACAAAAAAAGATAACAGTGGTATGTCTTTCATTTCCTAGGAACATCTGAGTACTGGGGTGTTTTCTGAACAAAGATTTTTAATGAAGCAGTATTTAGTTGTATGAAATTCTATTCTCCGTCCATCTGCAGTTCGCATACCAGGAGAAGCGGAGGATGCCATCATCTATATGCTACACCGATCCCTCTCCCACTTGGACAGGCAGTGGTGCTGTAAGAATTATGTTTTTGGACTTCTCTAGCGCCTTCAACACCATCCAACCTCTGCTCCTTAGAGACAAGCTGACTGAGATGGGAGTAGACTCACACCTGGTGGCATGGATCGTGGACTATCTTACAGACAGACCTCAGTATGTGCGTCTCGGGAACTGCAGGTCTGACATTGTGGTCAGCAATACAGGAGCGCCGCAGGGGACTGTACTTTCTCCGGTCCTGTTCAGTCTATATACATCAGACTTCCAATACAACTCGGAGTCCTGCCACGTGCAAAAGTTCGCTGATGACACTGCTATTGTGGGCTGCATCAGGAGTGGGCAGGAGGAGGAGTACAGGAAGCTAATCAAGGACTTTGTTAAATGGTGCGACTCAAACCACTTACACCTGAACACCAGCAAGACCAAGGAGCTGGTGGTGGATTTTAGGAGGCCCAGGCCCCTCATGGACCCCGAGATCGTTCCTCCCCCACACTATGAGACTCTTTAATTCCACCCGGGGGAGTAAATGCTAACATTACTCAAAGTTATTGTCTGCTTTTACATGCATTTTTATTACTATTTAATTTAGTATTTTTTTTTGTATCAGTATACTGCTGCTGGATTATGTGAATTTCCCCTTGGGATTAATAAAGTATCTATCTATCTATCTATCTAATTAAATCAAATGTGAAAAACTGGCTGTGCACAAATGTGGGTCCCTTTGTAATTTTGCTGATTTGAATGCATGTAACTGCTCAATACGAATTACTTGCAACACCAAATTGGTTGGATTAGCTCGTTAAGCCTTGAACTTCATAGACTGGTGTGTCCAATCATGAGAAAAAGTATTTAAGGTGGTCAGTGGCAAGTTGTGCTTCCCTTTGACTCTCCTCTGAAGAGTGACAGCATGGGATCTTCAAAGCAACTCTCAAAAGATCTGAAAACAAAGATTGTTCAGTATCATGGTTTAGGGGAAGGCTACAAACAGCTATTTCAGAGGTTTAAACTGTCAGTTTCAACTGTAAGGAATGGAATCAGGAACTGGAAGGCCACAGGCACAGTTGCTGTTAAACCCAGGTCTGGCAAGCCAAGAAAAATACAGGAGCGGCATATGCGCAGGATTGTGAGAATGGTTACAGACAACCCACAGATCATCTCCAAAGACCTGCAAGAACATCTTGCTGCAGATGGTATATCTGTACATCGTTCTATAATTCAGCGCAATTTTCACAAAGAACATCTGTATGGCAGGGTGATGAGAAAGAAGCCCTTTCTGCACTCACGCCACAAACCCGAGTTGCTTGTTGTATGCAAATGCTCATTTAGACAAGCCAGATTCATTTTGGAACAAAGTGCTTTGGACTGATGAGACAAAAATTGAGTTATTTGGTCATAACAAAAAGCGCTCCTCCACAGCAAGCTTCAGCTTCTTCTTCTTCTTCTTCTTCTTCTTCTTCGTTGTCGTCGTCGTCCTCGTCCTCCTCCTGACTCTGGCTCCTGGAATACTGCTTGCCAGCCCCTTATATAGGTCACCCAGAAGTGCTGCAGGTGCTCGTTGACCTACTTCCAGAAGCACTTCTGGGTGTGGTGGAAGAGCTGCTCTCCAGGCTCAGCACCTCCTATCTCAGCTGCAGCGCTCCCTGGTGGCACCCATGGATCCCAACAGGGCAGCACCAAACTCCCACTCCCATGAAGCCCTGCGGGAGTCCGAGGCATCGCTGCAACCCAGAAGGGCTGCCATCTAGCGTTCCACGGGAGGTAACGTTCTGGTCACGCTTGCTCCCCTGGTCCTTCCAGCGTGGAAGCGTCCCAGCCAGGCAAGAGCCCCGGCCATCCTCCACATTATGTATACATACACACGTCACTTAATGAAGACCTGTTATTTCTGTTAATAAGAGTCTAATGCATATACTGGATATAGTGCTGTGATGGAAACTAGGGTGTCAGCGAGCCCAAACCCTGACATGAACACACAAACGCAGTCCCAGATTCAAATAATGGCTGGTTTATTCACCAAAATCCTTTCCAGAGCTGCAAGAGCACAAAACACAGGTTTCTCTCTCCAACATCCACAAAATCTCTCTCCTTACAACTCTGAATGCTGATTGTTGCCCTTCTTCCTCACAGCTCCAACCTGCCTGGCCAGGGGAGTGCGGTCCCTTTTATTAAGGACCTGGGAGTACTTCCGGTGCCAGGGGGGACATTGCCCTATGGAAGCACTTCCAGGTCATATGGAAGTCCATCACAGCAGGGAGCTTGTCTCCCTGTAGTGCCCTCTTGTGGCACCCAGTTACCCCAGCAGGGCTGCTATAAATCTCCCTGCAAGCCCTGCTGGCTTTCCACTGGGCACCGATATCTGGGGATGCTGCCATCTAGTGTGCTGGGGGAGTCAAAAGTCCCCAGTGAGATTTTTTCCTTTCAAAGGGCTGTCCGTCCATCCCTTCCAGCTCTTTCTTCTGGGTCTGCTCCATTTCTCCCCCCTGTTGGGAGTCTCCCATCCAGGAGAACGGAGGCTGGGATGCCCGTCCAACCCATGTGGCCTCTACAGTGTGTAGGTACTACTGTATACATTATACCATATACATTCACACATACAAGCATTATTGAAACACATTATATGTACTGTTTGTATACACATGAATGATTATATTTATGGTTTATTAATTACACCTCAATCCAATTAACTGCCTAATGAAGACACATACAGATACACATGCACAGACACACTTGTATTTTATGAAGCTGGCCTTTACATGTAAGGGCTGCAAGGGGCCTGTGTTTATTGTGGTGGGACAGAGTGCAAGGCAAGAATCAACCCCAAATAAGATGCCAATCCATTGTATGGCAAACTTAGAACAATACTAGGCAATTTAGAAGCCACCAGTAGGCACATAAACATAGAATTCAAGAATAAAACAGAGTATCTAAACACAGCTTGAATGTGGAAACTGTTCAAAGACATTAACTCGACCGGGAATCTAATGTATTCCCAGTGTCCCAAAACATTTTATGTACGGTATATTCCCATTTTCTCAAAAAAGACATCTACCTACTTTTCAAAATAAAACTAATGTCCTAATAAAACACAGAAGAGCGTTTATTTGAGTGTACAGAAGCAATTGTTTACGACACATACTGAGCCAGAACATTTCTATGCACTAGTGACAGCAGTGACAAATTAAATGGCAAATGTTCTCAAACATTCTGTAATTGCCATGTTGTTCACACCATTCATTAGAAGTATCATGCTGTTTTTGTTTTAATAACAAATGCCATGACTTATCACAAACTATACTGACCCCTCCTTAGTCCCCCTTGTCTGTGTCAGTTTTATCATTGTACTCTGATTTTCAGCCACTCCTTAACTTATCTTGCGTTCCTAAACAGACCCAGTGTGTGTGATTAACAGAGTGTCCATAATTGATGTGGTAGATTGGCACTTGTTTTTAGAGTTTGTTCCTACTCCACATCCAGTGGTGCTGGAATTAGTCCCAGCAGTCTTAGAACCTGTGTTTAAATTAACAAGTCTGGAAAATACATTTTCTGTCTTGGAACTGACATTGCCGGAATTTAGTACTTATTACCTTATAACAGGAGGGCTAACATTTTGAGTTATGTACTCATCCAGGTTTCCTTTATTGGATGTAAGATGAAGATATTGTAGCATTAAAAATTAAAAATATAAAAGTAGATTCTTGAAATCAAAAATTGGGCAAACACTTTTTTTCTTAAATTATAATAACTGAACCATTCATCAAAAAACTCACTTCATACAGTTCATGGTAACATCACTACAGTATTAAATATTAATATACGCAAGGTATAAAATAACTTTGGAAGGGAATCTAATTCATCATTAAACAAACTGATTTACAATATAGTGATAATATTTATAGATGGCAATCAAAGAGAATGGACTAGTCACTGACTGTGTGGGGTGTATATGGTATCCATGCAAGCATGAGGGCCTTTCTCTAGTTTTCCTTAAATATTTGGTTAACTGGCAATTCTAAATCAGAAAATGCCCTCTATGATGCTGCGATGCCTTATGCCTGTTGGGTAATAATATATGTTTCAACTCCAGGGGACTTCAACTGGTTTAATATGCCATGTTGACCAGCAACATTTGTGCTCATAGGCAGATGATGAAGGTGATTTCTGCCATCTATTCTAATATACAGAATCAGAATGTCCTAGAGTGACAATAGAGAACCTTGAAAACACATGGTCACTGAATAGATTAAAAATGAAAGTTACAAGCAATTAATGCTGTAATATGCATCTTCAAAGCTTTATAGACAATGCAGCTACATGCCTGCTGACAACAAAGGTCATTAGACAACCCAAATGAGCTGCTATAGATTCTGGAAATGAGACGCAGGCACAGTGCAGTTCTAAATGAAAATGAGGTTTGTTTCCTAGGGGAGCAGTTTAAGCAGAACCTCCTGCAAATGACGCAAGTGATGTAGTTTACCTCAGGTGTATTTAACCAACTAGGCACAGTGAAAGTATCACAGTTATTAAGGATGGTTCAGATGAACTAATGAGGTGGCACAAAACAGATGCAGCAAATCTGCATCTTCAGATGTGCTACCAGAAGAAACAAGAAGGAGTCGAGGTGTAAGCAAATTAATGAAGTCTCACCAAATGTTTACAGTGTCATTGCAAGGCAAAGTAGCAAGACATGTGTGTGCAAACTGTCATCACTTCTGCCAATATCTTAAAATCAGCACCACACTTACCACAATGGCAGTATGAAGTTGCTCACGTAGGATTATAAAGAGGGAGCATACACGATTCTGAAAAGGTATAGTATGAGGAACCTTGTGAGGAACCTTAGTACATGAGATCTGAACAGTATGTCCCCAATATTTGTAGTGATAAAAGGCATGTAAATTTAAATAAAAGGAGTATGACTCCAGAAGTGAAAATATTCAAGTCATATTTGGAGATACTGTTATACAGACCTCACAGAAAGTGGGGCTGCTTCAAAAAGCACTGAATATTACTAGATCGCCATGAGAGGGCAATGAGTTAGTCAGCACACAGGCAGAAATTTACAATGTTAGAAAGCACCTGAAATTTGTAATATTCAATTATCTCTGTAAAATATAAAGCACAATTTCCATTTGTTTGGTCTGAAAGGCCACAAACTTGACAGATTTGGCAAACAGGTACTTCTCAGATTAAACCAGGTTTTGAATTTTGGCCTTGGAAGGCTCAAATCTGGAACAAGTCCCAAGAAATACTACAGTCAAGAAAGAAACAATGCTACACAGGCTGTGATTAGAACACTAGAAAACATTTTTGCAAAAACAGGATATTTAGCCCCCAAAACTGACAGATCATATCCACCTAATTTCTCCAAAATAACATTAAGCTGAGATCTGAAGGTCCCTAAAGTTCAACATTGTATGAGGCTAAATCAAAAAGTAAAGGCAATTTGAAAATTACGTAGTAAACGCAACAAATTGAAGCTGACACAATACAACGTGTTCACAATGACTAATGGGTAATTCGAACACACACAGTGCAATGCTCTGCGGTTAGTCTAGTTGAAGTTAAAGTCAAGTGAATATGGATGCTCTGCTGTGGGACTGTTTTGAACAATGGGTCATAGTGAGATTTCTTTGGGAAGAGGAAGTGGAACCTGCTGAAGTTCACCAAAGGATGTTTGGTTGTGAAGATAAGTAAGCTGCTTGGCTACCCATATTGCGCAAACTTTATGGTACCCCAAGTCATCATGTACTATGGCATGGGCAGATCCATTGCTAATATCAAAATGTGCAGCAGCCATGGACAACATAATCCATCAGTCTTTCCTGTTGAAGGCATTTGCCATGTCAATGTGAGTTTGTGTGTGTGATGTTGATGGTTGATCAGATTGAGCTTCTTTGGTTACAGTTGTTCTTCCTACTTTAAATCTGTCTACCCATTGTCATGCATGCGTGCCCAGGGATCCCCTGACAAGCTCAACTGAGTTAAGCACTACCACTCCAGGGTCAGAGGAGGTGTATTTGCTAAGGGTAACCTCTTCTTTTTCCACCATCCAGAGAAGACACCCAATGAGAGCACACACAATTGGCCATTACATCATAAAAAGTCCCACCCCTTCCAGTCGTTCCACCATAAAAAGCAGGGAGCCAGAAAGCTGGCAGCTTTGTTCCAATTAGGAGCAGAACACGGTGTGACTGATAAAGTATGTGAAGATATAGAATCCCTAGTGTGTTGACATGGTTTCAGCATCTTTTTAGTTCTACCTTACCCATATTACTTTACAATTGTTTGTTTTTTGTTGGACTTTCAATTCAATTAAATGGGGTTACGGGGTGATACCCCAACTTTTTCACTGCTCCCTGTCACAACATTCATAAACGTTTGGTTGAGTTATGCTGTTTTCACTTCTGTACTGTGCCAACATCCTTTGTGAATTTCAGCCAGTTTCATTCCCTCTTTCCAAAGATATCTCACTACTGCATGTTGTTCAACAATGTTGAAATCCTGAAAGGGAGAGTCCATGTTCATTTGTATTTGGCTTCAGGGTCACACAGGGAGTCCAAGGCAGAAGACTGAACTATCAACCATACAGTGCCCTCGTCACATAAAATCCAGTCTCCCTGAAGCTACTCCGTGCCGTCTGAAGAAACAACATCAAGTCAAAAAATATAAACTGAAGTAGCACATATTGTCATGGTCCTACTGTGCATTCAGGGAGAGATGAAGAAAAAAGCTAAACTATATGGTTGCCACCAGTGTAAAGTCTTGGCCATTAGGCCAAGCGGCCTACACTTGAGGTTTAAAAAAAGAGGTGCCTAGAAGAAGAAAAAGGTTGATTAGAAGGATAAACCATACCCTGATTAACAGGTTTGAGAATTTTTGCTTCTTTCCTGAAAGAATATGTGCATATCTGAATGCTCAGCATAAAAATCAATGGTCCATTTGATTTGTACAGTGCTGAACAAAAACAACCCTCCTCATTTAGTTCCATAAGGGGAAAAAAGATCAATTCCCAAACAAGCCTCCTAATAGGTCTCTGTTTGCTGCAGTTTACAAACAAGATGTTCTTGTGTCACTCACAAAGTCAATTTTCCTAAGTGCTTCTAATTTTACTAATGTGTTTGAGCTCTAAACTCCAAATGTGTTCAAGCTCATTTGGCACCAAACTTGTGGCAGATTAGACAAAGAATAAAACATTTTTGATGCTTTCATTCAAATGGAGAGTATATTTAATGCTGGGCACAGCCAAACAATCCATCTGAAAATTAGATTCAATGGAAATAGAGATATTGCCTTATTATTTATATAAAGGTGATACTGTATGTATTATTTTCTGAGGACTGGTGTGTGGGCATATTTTAAAAAAGGATCATTGCTTATTTTACTTGGCTTAGATTGCACTTCACATCAGGCATGGGTGATGCACAAGCCAGAATATTTTTTTGTGCCGGTCCCAAGCTGGATAAATGGGGAGGGTTACATCAGGAAGGGTGTAAAATTTTGCCAGATCAATATGCTGACAACAATACAGATTTCCATACCTGATCATTTGAAGCCCGGTTGAACAACAGCCACCACCAGTACTGTTAGCCAACAGGGTGCTGGGGGAAAATTGGGCTATTGTTAGCTAAAGTAGAAGAATTTGGGTAAGGCATGTACAGTGGGGAGGAAGAGTGGAAGTGAGGGTGGGAACTTTGAATATTGCCAGTATGACTGGTAAAGGGAAAGAGTTGGCTGATATAATGGAGAGAAGGAAAGTTGATATATTGTGTGTGCAAGAGACCAAATGGGAGGGGAGTAAGACCAGGTGTATCAGAGGCGGGTTTAAATTGTTCTACTGTGGTGTGGATGGGAGGAGAAATGGGGTAGAGGTAACAAGAGTAGGGAGCAGATTGAGGAAACCCTGGAGAGGTAGAGATATGACATAGAGAGTAAAGGAATGAAGGTCAGTAGGAACAATACAGAATACAGTAATCCCTCCTCGATCGCGGGGGTTGCGTTCCAGACCCCCCCGCGATAGGTGAAAATCCGCGAAGTAGAAACCATATGTTTGTATGCTTATTTTTATATATTTTAAGCCCTTATAAACTCTCCCACACTGTTAACATTATTAGAGCCCTCTAGACATGAAATAACACCCTTTAGTCAAAAGTTTAAACTGTGCTCAATGACAAGACTGAGATGGCAGTTCTTTCTCACAATTAAAAGAATGCAAACATATCTTCTCTTCAAAGGAGCGCCGTCAGGAGCAGAGAATGTCAGAGAGAGCGCTCGCTAAGAAAAGCAAACAATCAAAAAATCAATACGTGCTTTTAAGTATGCAGAAGCACCCGATAAGGCGGCATTTTGTAGAGGAGCGTCTTTATCCTATAGGCATACAGCCTCTGTGCAAACAGCCCCTCTGCTCACACCCCCTCCGTCAGGCAGAGAGAGTGAGAGAGATAGAGAGAAGCAAACAATCAAGCACCGTGGGAGAAGCATATCTTATATCATTGAGGAGTTTTAGTTAATATGTAATACATGCTCTGATTGGGTAGCTTCTAAGCCATCCGCCAATAGCGTCCCTTGTATGAAATCAACATGGCAAACAAACTGAGGAAGCATGTACCATAAATTAAAAGACCCATTGTCTGCAGAAAGCCGCGAACCAGCGAAAAATCCGTGATATATATTTAGATGTGCTTACATTTAAAATCCGCGATAGAGTGAAGCCGCGAAAGTCGAAGCGCGATATAGAGA
The DNA here is from genome assembly GCA_026402145.1 of Polypterus bichir lapradei. Lineage (NCBI taxonomy): Eukaryota > Metazoa > Chordata > Cladistia > Polypteriformes > Polypteridae > Polypterus > Polypterus bichir. The sequence continues at coordinate 1,078,516 of JANRMT010062798.1, forward strand.
GGGATTACTGTACGTGTGTGAATGAGAGGGAGGGCAGAGGAATGGTGAGGATGCAGGGAGTAGAGTTGGCGAAGGTAGCTGAATTTAAATACTTGAGATCAATAGTACAGAGTAATAGGGATTGTGGAAGAGAGGTGGAAAAGAGAGTGTAGGCAGGGTGGAATGGGTAGAAAGGAGTGACAGGAGTGATTTGTGACAGATGGTTATCAGCAAGAGTGAAAGGGAAGGTCTACAGGACGGTAGTGAGACAGGCCATGTTATATGGGTTGGAGACGGTGGCACTGACAAAAAGACAAGAGACAGAGCAGGAAGTGGCATAGTTGAAGATGTTAAGACAAAGCCAGAGAGGCAAGATTGCATTGTTTTAGACATGTGCAGAGGAAAGCTGCTGGGTATATTGGGAGAAGGATGCTAAATATGGAGCTGACAGGCAAGAGGAAAATAGGCAGGCCTAAGAGGAGGTGTATCGATGTGGTGTGAGAGGATGTGCATGTGATGAGTGTAACAGAGCATGATGGAGAGAATAAGAAGATATGGAAAAAGATGATCTGCTGTACTTTAAACTACTTTAAACTGACCCCTAAAGGAAGCAGTTTAAAGAAGAAGAGAGTGTTACCACCTCATTATATAGGCCTATATGGCAGCAAAATAGCCAGCTCTCCTTACTGATTACCATCATGGATAATAACTCTGGAATAAAATTAAAGCAAAATTCCACACAACTATTTGGTTCAAATTGTGTATCATTTCAAAGGCCCCTTATTGAGTAATATGAAATTCAGGGTGTGCTCCATCCAACCATACACCCCTCTGCACTCCTCATCAGTAAGTAAATATTTAAAAAAAAAAGTGTCAGTCCATTTTAATGCAACAGACCTCTAGCCAGCCCAAAACCTCCTACTAACTCAGTTCCTAGCAGAAGGTGACCAGTCATTTACGTAGGTAAACCTGGGAGATGGCCTACAGTGTGCATTAGGGTGCATATCTGAGCACATTTGAACAAATGAGATTGAAAACTAAATGGCTTACAGATGTTTTAGGGAGCACAACTGGGCATTTTTTGGCCATTAAGATCGAAGTTGTTAAAAAAGCTAATTGTGGAACATTTCACATGCCTTGATTATAGTCTCAGTGATCTATTTTTTTCAGACACATTTTAAAGAAGAACAGTGGACTCTTCCTTCACTTTCTCTAATGGCTACCTTTCCCACATCTTCTTGTCTTTCACTCATTTCATCTCCCCTGGGTTTGTTCCCTCCTATTTCTCCTATATATGCAATCTTTTCTTTTTGTTTCATTTACGTACTCAATGAAAACTACACAGCTGCAGTGTTTTATCTCAAACCCTAACCCTAACCTTTCTTTTCCATTTTTTCATTGTAGGAAATCACTTGTGCCTTTTTACCTTTTGCAAATGCACATTGCTAAGCTATGGCCATCAAAAAGGTATGAACAATTTTTACAAAGAATCTTCTCAGGGTCATACATATTAAATTTCAACCAAACTGAAGGTTTAGAGGACATATGTGTATTAAACAAAGGTAACACAATCAATGGGTGAATCAAAATAAATCACCCCTCTACAAAGCGGCTTTGAAAAACCTGAAGGAACCAGCAGGAAATAATCAGGGACATGGTTAATATTTCAAGAGTTAACTGTTATTGGTAGACCATCATATTAATGATGCAGGCTTCACCTGCTGAGAACCTTTGGTGATATGCCTCCTAATGATTATTTTGTAAGTATGATCAATCTCAATTTATGATTCTCAGATTTTCGAGGAGCACCCTTAAGTTTAATTTTATTTGGTTCACGGCTATTGGCTTCTAGTGGGGTTATGGAGTACTGGAACAGAAAATAAAGATATGTATCAGGATAAAAGCCAAATTAAGTTAAAAGGTTCATTTCAGTAGGCTAACTGTGAAGCAGCAAAATTTCAAATAGTCCAGCATTTGATACTTGCTAACAAACGTATCAACTTTTTTTCTCAAAACTCTAAAACACAAAACCAAACCCTCACACTACATTAACAAAACCTCTCACTGGTCTGGAAAAATAAAACAATGGTCTCAAAATCATCTTATCTTTATCAAACACTGCTTCCAGATCACACCAAAAGCAAGTCAATGTATAAACACTACTGAGCGTTGATTACACATTCCATCAAAGACACTTCCAGTCAAAACTGTTTATCGCATTACAGAGAAATGTTTATTGCAGTCATGGTCTTTTGTATGTTGAGATACATTATGGAAAACCAACTGCAACATACTCTAAGACTAGAGTAGAGAAAAAAAATTAAGTTTAGCAAAAATGTTTGATTGCAACTCAGTAAAAATGACTGCATATGCAATTTATAGTATTTGCATTTTCTGTGTTCCAGAAATGTTACAATAAAAGACAAACAGGAAAAATTTAGATGTAAGGCATATTACAGTAAATTTTTGCCAAGTCAAAGTTAAGGAAGAATATTCATTCTGTCTCAACGTCATGTCTCTGGAATGTGTTAGGCCAGAGGACTTCATCATCTTCATCTACATCACAAGCAATGTTCTCCATTGCAAGGCAAATGTGGAAGAAGGACTCCACACCTCTGTCTCCAAAGTGCAGTTCCATTGCCTGAAGGAGATTTTCCTGGGCATAAGTGCTTCTGGTGTATACTTTCCACTGCAATGAAGAAAAAAACTCTTCTACAGGATTTAGGAAGCGAGAATATGAGGCAATGTGTGAACAATTTTGAGGTGTTAGGTCTAAATGATGATAACTGTATGTTAGGCGTGTTTACATATTGAGGCTTGTTTTTTCTGTTTTGCATCATAGTGCAAAGTGACTGCAAACATAATGTGTTTTGTGAATTATGATGTTCTTAACAGTTTTTCAAAAAGGGTGAATGAGGTCTGCAACATGTATCTAACTAGGTAAACATTGTTCAAGATTTTGCCAAACTGATTTCATAACTGAGTTTTCAGCTTTGACAATTTTGTTCTGAGATTCAGGTTTAATGTGTTAGCAACTCATAGCAAAACTTGAAGGAAAAGAAGCAAAATGTCTGCTATTCTTTAAATCAAACTTAATGCTGTGAAACTGGGCACATGAAACAGAGTTAAATCAAACATACTTACTAATTTGCTTTGATACAGAGAGGTAGATGAAAAATGAAAGTCATGTGGCAAGGGAACATGGTAATGATAGGACAACTTGACTATAGATTCCTCACTCTTTGAAAGAATTGGGCAGAGGAAACGAAAATAAGTGAAAACAACAGAAGAGGGAATTAATGGATAGACCCTCACAATAATAATATCCTTCCATCTATCCATTTTTATTAAAAATACAGGGTCGCTGATATCTGGTGCCTATTCTAGCAGCACTGGGTTTAAGGAAGGAAGGAACCAGTCCATCATAGGTCACATTCATGCTCAATAATTCAGAGCGATTCAGACTTGGGCATAACTGGAGGAAAGCCCTTGTAGAATGTTAGCACCTCACATCCGAGGATTCAAACTGAGCACTAAGGCAGTGAGCCACTGTACAACCCCAGAACTACCAACTGCAAAAATAAACTAGAGGGTTTAAAGCTTAAGGAGAATGCAGATAACCAGTGAGTGAACTGGTGATTATAATCTCACTCCTGGCAGGTATTTCAGCTCTTACAGTTGAATAAATAATTTGATAAATGAAGTCATCTTAAAAATGAAGATGTAAACAAATGCACAACTTATACAGACTGACTTTTACAATTCCTGTTATGGAGACGTCTGCAATGTAATTCAAAAGCAAATAAAGCCACAGACAGTGAGTCACAATTACTGTTTCCAATATTTAGACTTCTAAGGGCCTAAGTGTTTTTGTCCCCACTCTGCTCCTTTTTTCAAGGCCTACTAATGCTTGCAGAGCAAATGCAGTTCAATAAAAAGTATTTGCACATAAAGCAAAGGCAAACGTGCTTCATGAAGGTCAGACAATTCTCAGACCATTAGCTGTGTTTTCTCTGCAATCACAAAATAAAAAGATGAACGTTTGTCCTTGGACTTTTATTACATAATGATTGCCACTGAGGCCATGAGAATCAGGTATGTAGCTTTTAGAATTTGATCAGGAGCTCTGATATACAGAAGCATACAACAGATTTGTGGCCTTAAAATATTAAAATTAATCTAGGAGGATTGGATAATTAGAACATACTAAGTCAAAAAAGGGAAAAGTAGAATTGGATATGAATCTCTGTGTGGAGGTTGCGCAACCTCTTTGAGCCCACATTGGACTTTCTCTTAACTGCATGGTAGAGTTTAATGGATATAGAATTTGTGCATGCGTGTGTGTGCTCTGCATTGTCCTGGCCCTGTCCTGAACTGATTTGTTCCCCTGTACCATTAAGACTGCTAAATGTGTAAATGAATACACAGATCCAACAAAACCTCTACAAGTAAAAATACACCTGCGCAAAGTGAAGACTTCAATTCACATTTGCCTGCTGCCAAACAAGGAACTTCAACTGGCAGTAGAATTAAGCAAACAGGGAGAAATAAAAGACAGAGATGACTTCTATAAAAGACTTTTCACATAAATACTATTTAACATCAAAAAGGCTTATACACTGCCAAGGTGCACTGGGACCAAGTAAAACCCCTTTCTCTTGCTATAATAATGCCATGGCTGGGACACCATTTCTCTTCCTCTCGGTTGGAGCACCACTAACTGGCAATCGGAAGGTTGCTGGTTCGAATCCCATAAATGCCAAAAGGGACTCTGCTCTGTTGGGCCCTGGAGCATGGCACTTAACCTGCAATTGCTGAACACTTTGAGTAATGGGAAAAGCGCTATATAAATGCAAAGAATTATTATTATTATTATCCCAGAAGTACTGAGAACAACACAGAAACTGACCCTTATGAGAGAGCAGTTCTTTGCAAAGCGTCCTCACAGCAGTCAATTTAGAGTCTTCAAAAACTAAACAAGGGAAACTATATGGAAAAGCAATGTGTTTATTTCACTTGAAGAATTAACTGATCAGTTGTTAGCCTAAAACACATATCCCGAGAGTCAGAGAAGCTTACTGTGTGATACTTCAAAGACTGTAAATGAAGCATAGCAGTCATGTCAAGGTAGGACCAAAGCGAGATCTCAACACCTGCTTAGAAACCAGGTAAAGATTTACCTTCTGTATTTACGTGGCTAAGAGACCAGAAATCCTGCAAAGCCAGACCATAATGCACATTCATTTTTTGATCAGCTCTGGGAAAAAAAGGTACTCATTCTAGATTGCCAGAAAGAAAAATCAAAGCATTATTTTTTATATATATACAGTATTGGGACGGATGGCTGGGATGCCTCTACACCAGGACCAGGGGAGCCAACCTATCCATAGAGTTACCTCCCCCGGAGCGCTACATGGCAGCCCCCCTGGATTGCAGCAGTGCCTTGGACTCCCGCAGGTCTTCATGGGAGCTGGAGTTGGATACAGCCGTGTTGGTATCTGCCGCAAGGAGGAAGGGCAACAAGCACATGGAGCACTTCCGGGTGCCTTATAAAAGGAGCTGGTAGACACCACTCCAGGAGCCAGAGTTGGGAAGAGAGAGACGAAGCTTGCCGGGAGGAGTGGAGGAGAAAAGGAAAAGAAGGAAAGGGTATTGCGTTGTGCTTGCGGGAATGGGGAAGGTGTTACCCACAAGGTAAAAAGGAAAATAAAAACTCACATGTGCTTGAACTTGTATTCTACACCTGTCTGTGTTAGGGTTGGCCCTTACAATATATTAACCCAATTCCTGGATAATCTGTTTTCAGAACTGCCATGCTTTCCAGTCAGGTGGTGGAAACATCATATGCTATAAATGTTTGCCACCTGACCTGAAGTTGCCATGGCGACAGTAAGATAATGGTGACATCCCAAAGGAATAGGAAAAAAATATTACCTAAAAACTGAAGAACTTCAAAAGCCAAAGAAACCATGACAATTAACACAATTCCTTGGGCAAAAGTTAAAAGTAATAAATAAATCATTAGTTTGTGCCTTCTTTATAAAACAGGGAGAAAGAAATACTTTCAGCTTAGATTTACAGATTACGTTTATTGTCCTGTATCTGTATATTCATGCATATACCCATTTACAATGATCCTTGTACAGTATTATGAATAAATTGTATTATTTCACTTGGGTTATTTGCTAAATAGTTGATCTATTGCCTGCTGGAATCATAAAACAGAGGTAGTGAGAGTGATTTATGTGACATCCTTGCCAATTTATGAACGAGGCTCATAAATTAAATTAATTTCTTTTCTCCACAATGTCTGGTAGCTTTTCACTCTACTATTTACAACTGCACAAAAAGACAAATGATCACCACAGTTCATGCAATGGACCTATTCACACTGCATATAAAGAAGAGTGTGATCAATAAGTCTTTATAGTGGTGAAAGACTCTTAAAGCAGAAGTGTGTTGTCGCATGTTGTGTTTCATCAAGTTGGCAAAAATGCAGTGATCATTGCCAGTTGTCATTCTGGGAGCACAATACAGTGTTTAGAGTAAGCACTCGTGTTGCACTGTATCCTGTTATTGTGAATAGAGCAAAAATATTTTTCCTTGAGATTGTTTTTTTATTATAAAAAACAAAACTGTGAAACAATGGATGCCCATTGTGAAGATACTTCATTGTGACAGTGTCTGACATGTGATGATAAAGAAAGACAACAGTATGATCGATGTTCAACTAAGGTGATCATCTGGATTGATTTTTATTTACATTTGTTGGGAAATAATGTTAACATCATCAACATCAACTGGAAAATGTTGGTAGTAGACTAGTGCAAATTATTTAACAGTTAAAAATATCTGTAAATTTCTGAAGCAGTAAACACATTCAATATTTATATTAAAGACACATTTATGGTGCTGCTAGAGAAGGGAAATGCTTAATCACAATACACAATATGTGGTCTCTGCATATCCTGAATACTGTGTATGTGGATGTATATTATATAGACACAGTAACAGCACATAGCACGATAATGTGCAGCGAATACACTTGACTTGAGCATTCATAGTTTTCATCCTCTTTCTCTGTACGTTCAGCATTCATTTGCTCAGAGACTGATGCACTTGCTGCTTTCTGAGCAGCTCTTCTTTTCTCCGCCCTAGCGGCCTGGTTCTTCTCTTCTTTCGTCGGCATCTTTTCGCGTTAAAACTGATTAAGTCAGTGTTTGTGTTGCAATTACTTTGTATGTTTTCCTTAATTTTTCACTTAAGCTGGCACTTAAGTTTTCAACCTGCCTCAAGAATGGTTTAAGATATGAAGAGGTAGGGGAAGTGACGGCGAAGGTGGTAGGGATGAGAACGGCGCCTGTATGTATGCGCCACACGAGTCCAACGTCGACGTATGTTTCTTAGCCCGTACATGAAACAAAAGATATGCAATGCAAAAATCAAATTGCAATTGTCTGAAGGAGCCACGTGCAATAAAATACACGTCTTTCCTTGTCGTCATCCTTCAGTTCTTGAACACGAGTCATTCTGTATGGCTTTGTTTGTAGTGAGTGCAACACACGTTGACAAGACCTGCGTGAAACATTTGCTTGTTGTGTCAATTTACATGTCGATTTCCTAGAGCTTCTAGCCATCCATTCCTGAATATCTGCCACGACTGCAGATGTACGAACAGACGGGACACGATTCTTTTTGCAGTTTGCAGCTGACCCAGTCTTATGCCACTTCTTCACCAACTCATTAATACTGGTCTTTGCTGGTAGGTTCATGCCAGGAAACTTTTGTGTGAAAATGTCCCGCGTTTCCTTAAAGGAACCAGTAGACACATACGCCTCCACTATTCCAGTCCTCTGTTGCAGAGAATACATCTTCTGGAACTCTTTAATGCACATCTGTTCCTATTGGCTCACAGCTTCCTTACTAATGCACATTTGGGGCTGCTGACCCCGTTGCAACAACAAGGCTCCATGATCTCGATGGCACCCACCTGTATAATAGCTCAAGCCAGCCAGTTGGAAACAGTTCAGTTTTTCGTGCGACACACAATACAGTAAAATAAAATAAAAATAAAAACAGGAATAACATTGGAGGTCAATCATCATCCCGAAAGCTGATAGTAGACGTCACATAGTATATGTATACCAAATTTCAGGTCCATAGTTTAAACAGTTTGCGAGCTACAGGTGATTAAAAATCCCGGACAAACAAACGGACAGCCATGGTAGCGTATTATATAAGAAGATAAACACCTGGTGCTGCTTGATTTTTATACCCTATTTTAGTTTTTGTAAGTTTACATCTTTACTAGGAAATTCTTGTTTAATCAAACATATCCCAGACATTTCTAAAGGAAAGTGTCAATATCCATACTCTATATGCACTATTAGCAAGAATCTATATATATAATTCACTCAGGGCACGCAAGACAGTGAGTGCAAGACTGAGAGCCACGCCTGCCAACTTACAGAGCCCCGCCCACCAACTCTAAGACCATGGGATATGCACGACAGAGCCCCGCCCACCAAATCTAACCCTCCTCCCACATCATGGGATACGCACAACAGAGCCCCGCCCTCCAACTCTAACTCTCCTGCCGCGTCCACCCTTGCTCTCGAAGCATGCGTACTGCCTGCTCATGTGCCCGCATGGAACACCTCACCAAACACAGCCTCAGTCGCTTTCGTCTCTGCTACAGTCCATATGAACCTCAGAGCCACGTTGAGTTTTCATTGTTCTTTTCGATACTGGCTGCTTTTCTATACATATAATCGACCAAGTCGCCTGACCATGGGGTACGCACGACAGAGCCCCGCCCGCCATCTCTAATCCTCCTTCCGCGTCCACCGTCGCTCTCGAGGCTAAAGAGAAGGCTAAATCAAACAGCAGTAATTAGCTGTTGCTGTAACAGTGCAAAATTCACAATTGGTATGCCAGTTTGAAAAGATACGTTTTGAGGGTAGTTTTAAAATGTGTTATTGAATCGAGCTGATGTATATGAGAGAGAAGAGAATTCCTGAGTTGAGGAGCACTATGAGAGACACTCGAGCTCCCATAGCACAGAGTTTAATGTGTGGTACAGAAAGTACAGCTGCAGATGAGAATCTGAGTGAGCGAGAGGAGTGTCAGTCTGTAGAAGATCAGTGAGCTTGTGGAGAGCTTTAAATGTTAAGAGCGGTATTTAGTATTGTATTCTGTAGTTAACAGGGAGCCAGTGAAGTTGAGAGAGAATAGGTATAGTATGTTCATTGGATTTAGAACAGCAGGTTATTATGCTGGCAGCAGAATTTTGAATAAATTGTAAGCGATGGATACATTTCTGTGGAATGACAGATAGAATAGCATTACAGTAATCTATACGTGAGGTGACTCGGGCATTAACCGATACTTTAGTACTGTGTTGCGTAAGAACAGGACAAAGTCTAGAAATGTTTTGGAGATGGAAGAAAGCAGTCCGAGAAATGTTACTCAAACGGGAGGAATTATTTAATAATAATAATTATTATTATTTAATACTTGCCATTATTAGTGTATAAATGGATATAAATAATTGCATGTAAACGATCGCCAAAATCTGTTGTATGTAAACGATACTGTTTAAAACATTATTGCTTTTTCATCAGAAAACCTGGTTTCCACGTCTACCTGTATTAGTTTAAATGGCACTTTTACCACTCGCAATAGTGAGGACGCGCTGACTTATTGTGTCGACTGGGCAACACAGTGAATGCGGCGTCTATCTATATATGTCTATGTTTTCCGTAGCCTTCTACAGGAAGGTACTCTCGACCATTGGCATTGGTTTCACTCCTTGCTATTTTCGTTATACTGCAATGGTGCTTTCCTAAGCCTTTGTTATACTGAATTCCTTTCTCACCGTTTTCCGTTCCTATTCTTATACCGCCGTATGCTACGGCGGGCTTCGGCTAGTGAACTCATAATCACTGAAATCAAAACATAGGAATTTGTCTATTTGCAAAGCTTTTTAAATTAAGTATAACCAGAAGCCAACATTACTGGGTATCGGTATATCAATTAAACTAATAAACAATATAGAGTATCTAATGTGCACACTCTCTTGAGTGCTTCAGACAGGGTCCTCATACCCCATTTCTAACAACAAGTAGTAGAGACGTAAAGCTGTAGAGTCAACTGGTGGTGAGGTCAGTAAATGATCAATGCAAAAAAAAGATGTCCAAGGTTCAAGCTGTGCTAATGCATCTGTGTAAAATTCTCTTTTAGAGGTTTATGAGTGCTGAATTGGAGTAGTTGTGTTGTCACCGTGTTTGGATTGGTAACAAATGAAAGGAATGGGTATATTTGATATATTTAGTTCCTTGTAAGTTTTTTTTTTAAATTGTTCTATTCTTTTTGTTTTGGCACCAAATTCCAAAACAGGCCACAGCGTGGAAGTCCTTTACTATTCAAATATAAGGAACATGGCCAATTTCAGCTCTCATCACTGAGTGCAGGCTGAAAGTGATGTAACAAGTGAACAGATGAAATGGAATTGCAAAATTTACAAGTTACTAATTAATGCATACACTAGATTCTGTCCATGAATATTATTGTGGAACTATGATCAGTTGCCAATGGAGGAGAAGAAAGAAAAAACTCTCTAGATAAAATAAGCTGGTCTCACTACTGTCTTGTAGACCTCCCTTTAACTCTTGCTGATATTCATCTGTCACAAATTACTCCTGACGCTCTTCTCTGCCCACTCCACCCTGCCTGCACTCTCTTCTTCACCTCTCTTCCACACTCCCCATTATTCTGCATTGTTGATCCCAAGTATTTAAACTCATCCACCTTCACCAGCTCTACTCCCTGCATCCTCACTATTCCTCTGACCTCCCCCTTATTTACACACGTATTCTGTCTTGTTCCTACTGACCTTCATTCCTCTCCTCTCTAGAGCATATCGCTGCCACTCTAGGGTCTCCTCAACCTGCTCCCTACTCTCACTACAGATCACAATGTCATCAGCAAACATCATAGTCCACGGGGACTCCTGTCTAATCTCATCTGTCAACCTCTCCATCACCACTGCAAATAAGAAAGGGCTCAGAGCTGATCCCTGGCACCCTGTTATAAGCTTTTTCCAGGTCTACAAAGAAGCACTGCAACTGCTTCTGGGCTTCTCTATACTTCTCCATCAACACCCTCAGAGCAAACATTTTACTTATTTACTTATTTGGCGTATGCCTTTATCCAAGGCAGTGTACAACATTTGAGATACAACTGGTTACATTTCTTTTGTTTTTTCCAACTGGTGCACTGGCAGGCGAAGTGACTTGCTCGCTTGTCACACAGTGGTGGGATTTGAACCCACAACCTCAGGCTTTGAAGTCCAAAGGCTTAACAACTATATATTTTCCTAGCTGTAAAATGTTTTAAATACCACCATCAATGTGGTATGGCCCTCTCCCAAATTCTCTTAGTTACAGTATTACTACAAGACATCTTGGACCTATGAGAAGTCTAACCATTTTACTCATATGACAATATGCCATGGCAGAAAGCATACTGACAATAAGATGAATGCCAAAGATAAGCTTTACAATAAACCAACAATGTTGAATTCCATTAGAAAAGGGAGAGACAGCAGAAAACTGTAGTATTTACAAACTAATCTGAATCTATACCGTACCCAGGTATAATCAATATGTTTGCTCTGATACTGTTTCATTACTTTATTCCAGTATTGTTTATACTCCAGTTTTTCACCAGTGAGCTTTTTGTAAAGGTAGGCGGGCTGCCTGACATGGTATGCACTTGTATTCATGAAAGCTATCAATTATTCTTTAAGATGATATGCTATGTATGTATGCTGTGAAAATAGAAAATAAAATACCCGCCAACACTGTAATTTAGTGCACATTACATTGCATCTGTGGTGCTTTTTCCTGGCATGAAACCATACTGCTGCTCGCTAATCATCACCTCCCTTCTTAACCGAGCTTCCACTACTCTTTCCCATAACTTTATGCTGTGCCTCATCAATTGTATCTCTCTGCAGTTACTACAGCTCTGCACACCCCCTTATTCTTAAAAATCAGTACCAGTACACTTCTTCTCCACTCCTCAGGCATACGCTCACTTTTCCAGATTGCATTAAACAATCTGCTTAAAAACTCCACTAACTCCTCTAAACACCTCCATGCTTCTACAGGCATGTCATCTGGACCAACGGCCTTTCCATTCTTCATCCACTTCACATCTGTCCTTACTTCCTTCTGGCTAAATCGTTGCATACTTCCTGATTCACTATCTCCACATCATCCAACCTTCTCTCTCTCAGATTCTCTTCACTCATCAGTTTCTCAAAGTACATCTGCTCAAACACACTCTCCTTCCTTGTGAGTACATTTCCATCTTTATCATTTATCACCCTAACTTGTTGCACATCTTTCCCAGCTCGGTCCCTCTGTCTAGCCAATTGGTATAGGACCTTTTCTCCCTCCTTAGTGTCCAACCTCTCATACAACTCATCATATGCCTTTCTTTAGCCTTTTCACCTCACGCCTTATCTCCTGGTACTCCTGTCTACTTTCTGCATCTCTCTGACTTTATGATCAAAGCTTTTAGGCAGACCTGTTTACCAGTAGACTTTATATCCAGTTATCTGTGTGTAACATCAGGACGTCCAGAATCCCATGTGGCCATAAATAAATCACCCACCCCAAGATTTAGAGGAACTGCTCCACTTGCCTCAAGTCTGCTACAATACTGTATTCCCTGTTCCAAAGCAGTCAGTGGTGTGGTCACTGAGCAATTATCGGCCGGTGCCCCTAACCCCTATTGTTACGAAGTGCTTTAAGTGACTGGTCCCCCCCCCGGACCAAATAGATCAACTCAGGATGCTGTCTCACTTGCCCTTCATACTGCCCTGTGACAACTGGAGCAGAGGGACAGCTATGTGTGGATGTTGTTCATCAACTACAGCTCCAACTTCAACACCAATTCTCCCAACAAGCTGGCTATTAAACTGAACAACTTGGGTCTCAACTCACACCTGTGCAACTGGATTTTGGATATTCTCACTAACAGACCACAAACTGTGCATACTGTTAAGCACTTCACTTCATCCATAATACAATGCAGGGTTGTATGCTGAGCCCTTTCCTTTACTTCCTCTTCACAAACAACTGCAAATCTACCCATGATACTAACATCATAATAAAGTTTACAGATGATAACATTATGATAGGCTTGATCTCCAATAATGACAAACCAGCTTATACAGAAGAAGTCAAGAATATGGAGAGTAGTAGCCAGAACAACAACCTTGCACACAATTCCAAGGAAACAAAGGCACTGATTCCAGACTTCAGGAGACTGAACTACAGCAGTCACCATCCAATCACCATTAACGGCGAGAGGGTTGAGACAGTCCAGAGTTTCATATTCTTGGGTGACCACATCAGCCAGGACCTGTCATGGACAACAAACACGATAGCACTGGCCAAGAAAGGTCTTCAGATAATTCACTTTCTGAAGAGCCTGAAGAAAGAACAACTCCCTCAAGCATAAATAGTCACACACTTATACATGACCCATGAAGAACTTATGACCATTACATTGACTGCAATTCTCACTGTAACTTCATTTATTATTCATGCTTACATATTAACTTTTACTCTGTGTATATTTGGAACTATTGAAAGAAACTGTGCTTCTCATAGTTTAATGTTTACTTTTAAATGTGTGCTTCTTGTAGTTTAATGTCTTATATACCTTTGCCTAAGACGTCTATAGGCTTACACCAAATTATATTTCATTATACTGTACAGTGGCAATAAAGGTATCTTACATCTGAGTCTTACTACATTCCAAACAAGAATATTAATTCTGTCAGAAACACAGAGACCCCAGTGTTTCACAGATATTAAGTTTCTCAAAATATCAACAAATTTAGATATAGAGTGACAATCCAGATGTCACCTATCAATACTATATTGTCATCATTTATAGACGAATCAGATAAAAGGCTACCAAATGTAGCCATGAACACTAAACATGGATGTGGATCTTACCACCCACTACCCAGGATAATATAGGACACCATGATATGATCTCAAGAAACATCACCATGAAGGTTATAAATCATTTTTACTTCACCAGCCTACAGCAATACAAGTCTTAAGTGCTGAAAGATTAAGATCTTGGTGAGTCTTACTGGATGTAAATAACTTGTGACATTATTTCCTGAAGCATTAAAGCAAAAACTTACATAGGATGTTCAAAAGAACCCAGGGCCATATCTAAAAATCTTCAGGGTTTTTTAGTTGTCATTGATTCTGAGATATCAACATGAACACCACATAATCTAAATAGGAAGTTTAACTAACAAAAAGACCAGTATTTCATTTTTTTAAATTTGTACAAGACAGACAGAATGATCAAGTATATTATGGGAAGAACATTTGATAATCTAAAATTGATCTTTTTTTATTCATTATAAAATATGTCATGTTTGTTGAAAATCACCACTAAATTAACTTTATTGACTTTTATGAATGTTGGAAACCGTGTTATGGCTTGGCACATTTGCTTTGCTGTTCATGGATCTGAAGAGTTCTCTATTATGGAAGGAGAGATGAATTCATAGTTGGAGAAAAATATTCAGGTGGAGAATTACAGTCTGTTGAAAATGAGCTGAAGAAAGGGATCTTCAACATAATAATAATAATCCTACAAAATGCATCAAGCCTTCCAACAACTGATTTAAGGAGAATATGTTTAGAATGGGAAAAAAAGCTACAAACTTTAATAGTAAAGTTGTTCCAAAATCTAAAAAAAAGCTGTTTTTGTAAGACTGCCACTGAGGCAGTTTCTATAAGGAACAGCTGGAAAAGTTTTAATCAAAGTAAATGTGAGAGATTGATTAGCAGCTATGAGGAGATATTTGGTGGCTGCCATGGATGATAAAAGATGTGCCAATGCTTTTTAAACTGAAAGATTCACTTCCTTGTACACTGGGTTCCATGTCTGGTAAATGTTATTCAATATAAAAAACACAACAGCTTTTCTCATATTTGCATTTTAAGAATTTAAAATCACTTTCTGTGTTGGTGTTTTTGTAGAATTTGACCATGTGAGTTTTCACTTGATACTCAGGTTTACCCCTTCTTCTCCATACCAAACACCTTCAAGTAAAAAGCAATTTGTAAAAATATTGATGTATAAAGAAAAATTATGCAATTCATGCACTTCAAAAAGTGGCACTTTCTGGTTCATGCATACAGTACACAAAACTTACCACCATATCAGGTGTGGAACGAGCCCCGGACACAGACAGACAGAAATTTGGTCACCCAACACACACATTTATTTTCAGTATTATATTTACAGTTCAGGTGCACAACCTAGTGCTCCAGCACCAATCCCCCAAAGTCCAGGCCTCTCTCCTCAGTGCCTCTCTTCCTCAGGCCGCCTCCACTCCACTCCTCTCCAGCAAGACTCTTGTCCCCTTCCGCCCGACTCCAGTCCTCGTATGGAGGGAGGCGGCCCCTTTTATAGCCACCCGGATGTGCTCCAGGTGTCCTCCTGTAAACTTTCGCCAACACGCCCCTGTGTGGCAGAAACACAGGCTGTGTACCCGAAAGCACTCCGGGTGTCCCCGATCCTCTTCCCCTCAGCACTTCCGGGTGTGGCGGAAGTGCTGAGGTCCAGGGCTCTCCAGGCACCGGGAGAACCCCCTGGCAGTAACCACGGGCCCCTACAGGGTTGAGCTTCCAAGCTCTGCACCCGTGGTCCCCAACACAACCAGGGCGGTCGCCCCCTCGTGGTTTGGAGGAGGCACAAGCCTTCCACCGGTCCTCTTGGGCGTCCCGGCTAGGTACCACCCCCAGTCGCATGCCACACAGGTTATTTTGCAAAGAAACAGAGGCAACCGGGTAAAAAATACCTGCCAACACTGTAATTTAGTGCACATTACCTCACTAAATTGGCATGAATCGGATCGCAATGTTGATATGCCAGTGCATTTCCAGATATTAGAAATGCATTGAAAATCATGCAGTAAATGCAAACACACGAAAATAACGAGCAAAACAGAAGCAGAGAGGAGAGATCCAGGGCAGTAAATGGTGATTCTAACACGATAAAGTTTTCTTCCCCATCACATCCATTCTTGTTACACCTTTTAAAGTTCATTGGTGTTTGAAGAGCCTATGACCACGAAAGAGCTTCTCCCTAAGCCGAACAGTCTTTGTTAACCACGTTTCACTCTATTGTTTGCTCACGTCTATTAAATTACTCAAAATTAGCAAAATAAAAAACAGTAGCTTGCTACCTGGAAATTGTGAGCTACATTCTGTTACAAAAGGGGATGCTAGTTAGTTGACACTCAAGAGAAATAATGCAAAGAGGCGAGCATAAATATATTAGATATTTTATTACAAAAATAATAATAAAGAGAAGGGTACAGGATAATGAAAACTGAAATAAAAAAAACAACAGGGGATACAATAAGCTTCAAGCTTCTCAGGGCCTTACTAATCAAGATTCAAACTGCTATTTATCCAGTAGTGTGGTTGGGGATGCTTTCTCCCAGAATATTCAAGTCTTTTAAAAATTCAAATATGCAAACCATTTCAAATCTGTGTTCTAGTTCCACATTTAAAACTTACCCTGATTTGCATTTTCTAAGCTGAAGTTTAATTCCACATCTCATCTATTTGCCTTATGGCTACACACCTACACACAGACTTACACCGAGTGATTTATGTTTTCACTTAATAGTTAAGGTTTTGATATGTTTTTATAATATTTATCTAGGATGAACAGAAATATAGCTAATACATCTGCCCTGATTTGCTCCACTGAGGCTCAAACTTGAGTCCTCAGGCTTATAAACCTTTCCCAACACCTCTGAAGCATTTCCATTAACGGGAAAGATTTAATACAGCAAAAAAAAATTAAGGAGTGGTGGAGATGACATGTTAATGCACAAAGAAAGCAGTCAGAAGTAGTGGGACCATACACAGAAGGACAAAAGACTGAGCAAAACTTACAATAGTCAGACAAAAAAGTCAAAAACAAAGCATGAGCTAAATAAGCTTCTCTAGAAAATTCTAACCTGTTCTAATTCGTAACTCTATATGCATTACAAAAACAAAACAAATAGTAAACTCATATTTATGAAGAAGATGCCCACCATAACGTCACATGCCTTACCATGTTGAGCATGGGTGCTTGGTTACATGTAGCACACACTCTATTAACAACCAAGCTAAAAAAACAGTCCCATTGAGGATAACAGAGGGTAAAACACCATGACGAAAAGATAACTGAAATGTTATAATGTCCTTTAAAATCTTAACAGAGTTTGCTTTTGTCAGGACCATTTACATTTTTCAAATAACATCTACTTATCCCCTCTCTTCATGGTTATCCTAGCTGGAATATTCTACCTCCACAATTAGTGGAAAACTCATAAGTGACCCAACAGAATTCTTTTTAAAACCAGTTACTGTATCTGGAGACAGCTGTTTAGATAGAATAGATAGAACTTTATTTGTCCCCAGGGGAAATTTGGCTTTTTTACAGAAGCTCTTTAAATAAATAAATTGATAAATAAATACACACACGCAAAGGTCTGAACACACACCATAATGACTAAAAAGAAAGAAACCTTCTGACAGCACTTTAAAAAACTGCTGAAAACTCATTACTTTAACATGGCTTTCTGATAACTTCACCTTCATTTAATCCTGATACTCTGTATATTCAATTCATTATAATAACTATTCATGGTGGCTCTAAAATCCGTACTAACCCCTACTCTCTCTTCTGGTTCTTTTCCCGGTTTTCTGTGGTGGCGATCTGCGCCACCACCACCTAATCAAAGCACCGTGATGTCCTACATTAATGTATTAAAAGCCAGAAGTCTACATGACCATCATCATCAAGTTCTTCCAAGAGAACCCTAAATATAAAGAGGACTGTTTCATTTATGTTAGGTAGAATACCTAGAGGGGGCTGGGCGGTCTTGTGGCTTGGAACCCCTGCAGATTTTATTTTTTATCCAGCCATCTGTAGTTTTTTTTTTGTTTTTTCTGTCCTCCCTGGCCATCGGACCTTACTCTTACTCTTTGTTAATTAGTGTTGTCTTATTCTAATTCTTACTTTGTCTTTTATTTCTCTTTTCTTCATCATGTAAAGCACTTTGAGCTACATTATTTGTATGAAAATGTGCTATATAAATAAATGTTGTTGTTGTTGTTGACTTGGCAGCCATAGTGACAGTGAGGCATTAAGCAGACAATTTGCTGTTGATATAAAGGAGCCCCCATTAGTGTTTCTTGACACACTTCTACTAAAAGGCCTCAGTGTTAGTGTGTCAGGGAGAGGATGTGCAATACTGTTCATAATGGCACTCAAATTTTGTTTTAACTCTTGTTCATGAAAAGACTAAATAAAAACAAATTAATACTGATACAATAAAAAATAAGAAAATGTCTTGTGTCGTCCAGATATGTGTTGATATCTCATAAGATGGCTAGAATAACACAGACATGTTGTTCAAGTTTGGTTGTTGTGATACATACACTTATATTCCTATATTAAGCTAAATATATGTAAGTATAAGATATAATATTTTAACAACCTAAGCATCACACAATATACGACTTGAAGTCACTTAATTATTTAAAGTTTAAAAGTAAAAAAATGGGAAAAGGAAATGGGAAACTTTATATCCAACTAGGGGGTTCCCCCCCCCTGCTCACTTTGCTCGCCAACCCCCCCAGCCTACGCTATGCACCAGCCACTTTGCGTCTCTGCCTCTCGCATTGTGAAGAGGAGGGCTGATCGCACCCCAAGGAGACACGGTCGCTCCTCCAAAACCCCCTCTTAAATGGTGACACAATGGGAAAAAAATATATTTTTTTTCCTCCTCTGGCTTGCTGCTGGTGCTGTGCTGCATAATCTGCATCTTGTGCAGCGCTTTGAACATTTAAAAGCCTGCACAGCAGATGTCCTACTCTTTGTCTTTTATTGCCGGCCCCAGACGTGGTTTAAATCTCTTGGCACAAATTCTTGTCTCGCGGGACGTGAGTTCTTGATATTTTTTAGTTTATAATTTAAAAACGGAACAAGAATCTGAAAATCTAACAACATTAAAGTTCGATAAACTCTGAAAAGAATGATACCAAACAGATTTACAGTAATCCCTCGCTATATCGCGCCTCGACTTTCACGGCTTCACTCTATCGCGGATTTTATATGTAAGCATAACTAAATATATAACGCGGATATTTCGCTGCTTCGCGGGTTCTGTGGACAATGTGTCTTTTTACTTCCTGTACATGCTTCCTCAGTTGGTTTGCCCAGTTGATTTCATACAAGGGATGCTATTGGCGGATGACTGAGAAGCTAACCAATCAGAGCATGCAGTTAAGTTCTCCTGACTGAGAAGCTAACCAATCAGAGCACGCAGTTAAGTTCCTGTGTGCTGAATGCAGAGTTAACCAGGAAGTCTCGTCTCGCTCATTCAGCATCAACGTGTTTCGCGGTGTAAAGAGTTAACTTTTGTGCTCTTTTGTGTTTATCTTTGTGCATAGTCAAGCCCTTCGTCATGGCTCCAAAACTATCTGCTCCTGCTGCTGCTTCAGGGGCTGTGCCCAAGCGCCAATGGAAGATGTTAATGATTGCCGAAAAGGTAAACGTTTTGGATATGCTGAAGGAATGGAAAAGCTACACCGCTGTAGGACGCCATTACGGCATCAATGAGGCTACAATTCTTTTTATTTAAAAAGTAGGAAAGGAATATAAGATCTACGGCCGCAGTGTCCTTTTAACCAGGGTGCAAAACGAGTTGTAATTGGATGTAATAAGGCAGTAGTCTGGATGGAATCTGCTTTAGGGATTTGGATTGAAGACTGCCAGAAGAAGAACAACGGCAGTGCTACACAATCGCCTGAAGTGGCTCCTTTAGTAGAGCTGTAACGCTCTCCTTTGTTGTGCAGTAAAATTAAACTTATTGTTATCGGACAAATCATTGTGTCATTGTTGGTGAGTAACCATAATTAATTTTCTAGTTACAGTACTTAGTACATGTACGTACGTTTAGTGTCACTGTACACACATTTACTGTATACTATTTTTCTTGCATTGTACGTATTTATTGCTGGTGGCCTGTCTATCGTAATGGCTGTAACATATGTGATATCGGAGACACTCGATATCTTTAAAATAATATTTAGGTTTTACTGTATATAAACAGTGTGTTTATATGTTACAGTTATGTTTCTGGAACGCAACCCCCGCGATCGAGGAGGGATTACTGTATGTAGGTTTTAAAATAAGTCTGAATTAAAGCGTGAGAAAAAAGTGACATAAAAATGTCACATAAAATCTTTGCACAAAATCATTGCACTTTTAGGCTTAGGATTTTATATATAGAGAGTAGATAGAAGAAGGTAGGACACTCAAGCAAACCAAATTTTAAGTACTCAAATTGCCAAAAATTATTTTAACTATTTCCCGGGGTGGCATAGTGGTGCACTCATAGAACTGCTGCATCAGTTCCTGGGACACCAGAGTTCGTGTCCTGGGTCCTCCCTGTGTGGAGTATACATGTTCTCCTCATGTCTGAGTGGGTTTCCTCCCCCAGAACAAAGACATGCAGGTTAGGTGGATTGGCATTTCCTAAATTGGCCTGAGTGTGTGGTTGTGGGGGGTTTGTGTAGGTGTGTGTATACATGTGTTTGTCCTGCAATGAACTGGCGCCCTGTCCAGGGTATGGTCCTGCCTTGTGCCCTATGCTAGCTGGGATAGGCTCCAGCAGACCTCCACAACCCTGTTCAAGAGTACAAAGGTTAGAAAATAACTGACCGACTGTTTTCTGTATTCCATTTTACTTTTCTGCAAATTTTAATTAAACCAGACACATGCAAGACCAATATAATCTAGTTTTCAACCATATGATAAAATAGAGTAACATCCCTTATTGTTGTTTACCTCCCCCAACAGTTCTGAACAAGTATGTTAAAAAAATAAAAATAGGCAGCAGACCACCCAAGTAAGCAAGAAATAAGAAAAATTAAAGAAAAGACACACATAAACACAAAAATGACAAATAACAGAGCTAAGAGGTCCCTATGGAGGTGACCACCTGCTACCCAGCTCTTAACCAAATGCACAGAACACTGACACCTCTTGATACTGCAGCCAGATAACATGTTGGTCCGTGCAGTAAAGTTCAAGAAAAAGCAATTTAAAGAAAAAGGCTTTTCAGAAGTTGGAAATGAATATGAAAATTTTCAGTGACCGGCCATAGCTATTTTAGCAGAAATCATGAGGAGAACAGCCTCTACTGAGTAGAAGTAGGAGGTTGAAGACAATATCAAAACTGTGAATTGAAAACAAAGAGTCACACACAGCACGCCATAAAGCAGGAACAGCAGAGCAACTCCAGAACATATGAGAAGATCTACCAGGGGAATTCTGAGAGTGGTCCTAGCTACGTATAAGAGGCAGCTGCCAGACTTGCAGCCTAGCGCATTCGAGGAATGGGATATTGTATACTGTAGACTATGAACAAAACTATACCGAGCGCATTATGTTGATAACAGAGGTTTTTAGAAAACATATTGTTAAAAATCTTTTTCCATGAATGAGGGGGCAAGGAGAGGGGGATGAGGAAGGAACAGAAAATTGGTCTACAGTGTCAGGAGTGTTGTAAGCAACAAGTCAAAAATATCATCAAGCTTCAAAATATGTGTCTAGAAAGGAGAAGCAACATAGTTCTCTTAGGCAGTAAACATGCCAGATAAGCATGTGATTTTTCTGAAAATGTACTTAAAGCAGTTTTCTGCATTTATGAAATAAGTAGCATAAAACAGTGCAACTAGAAACTAACGGAAGGATAGCTGAACAACATTTCAATGCTACTACATCTGAGCTGAATAGACAGGCTTGTCCTAAAAATGATAACTAAAAGGTCCACACAGGAAAAGGTGGATTAAACAAAAGAGATGTCAGAGTCTGCAGAAAGTCAAAACCAGGAGTTCAAATTATTAAAAGTAACAAACCAAACATGGCTGGCAGAAATCAAAGTAAAAAAGCTATAAAGGGAGAAGTCAAACAGCCAAAAATAATGCATGCAAACCACAGTCTTTGCTTTTATCCGAATACTGGGCCAGTATTCCTACAACACTTCCATGTTTACTGTTCTCAGTGTGATGATGTCACATGCATGGGGATGTCCATTATGTTACCTGTGGTTGCCATGAAAATGGTAAACAAGACGTGGTCATTCAGATACAATAAACATAAAAATGGTGACTCCTGTTAAAATTTCAAAATTAGAATTGTAGCAGTAAAACCCAGCCACAAGGGATGGACAAACCAGTGTGTTTCTTCGTGCCGGTCCCAAGCCCGGATAAATGGGGAGGATTAAGTCAGGAAGGGCATCCAGTGTAAAATTTTGCCAAATCAATATGTGGACAATACAAATTTCCATACCGGATTGGTCAAGCCCCGGGTTAACAATGACCGACACCAGTACTGTTAGCCAACGGGGGGCTGGCGGAAATTGGGCTACTGCTGGCCGAAGAAGAAGGAGGAGAAGAAGAGGGGGGAGACATGTCCAGAAGCAGGAGGAGAGGAGGAAAGTAAAGAGAGTGGAACTGAGGGTAGGAACTTTGAATGTTGGCAGTATGACTGGTAAGGGGAGAGAGTTAGCAGATATGATGGAGAGAAGGAAGGTTGATATATTGTGCGTGCAAGAGACTAAATGGAAGGGAAGTAAAGCCAGGTGGATCATTGGTGGATTCAAATTGTTCTATCATGGTGTGGATGGGAGGAGGAATGAAGTACGAGTTATTCTGAAGGAACAGTATGTCAAGAGTGTTTTGGAGGTGAAAAGAGTGTCAGACAGAGTAATGATTATGAAGCTGGAAATTAGAGGTGTGATGATGAATGTTGTTAGTGCATATGCACCACAAGTTGGGTGTACAATGGGTGAGAAAGAAGATTTTTGGAGTGAGTTGGATGAAATGATGAACAGTGTACCCAAGGGACAGAAAATGGTGATTGGAGCGGATTTCAATGGGCATGTCGGTGAAGGGAACAGTAGTGACGAGGAGGTGTTGGGTAGGTATGGTGTCAATGAGAGGAATGAAGAAGGTCAGAGGATAGTGGATTTTGCCAAAAAGATTGACATGGCTGTGGTGAATATGTATTTTAAGAAGAGGGAAGAACATAGGGTTACGTACAAGAGTGGAGGAAGATGCACACAGGTACATTACATCCTATGAAGAAGAGTTGATCTGAAGGAGATTGAAGACTGCAAAGTGGTGGCAGGGGAAAGTGTAGTTAAGCAGCATAGGATGGTGGTCTGTAGGATGACATTGGAGATCAAGAAGAGGAAGAGAGTGAGGGCAGAGTCAAGGATCAAATGGTGGAAGTTGAAAAAGGAAGACTGCAAGGTTGAGTTTAGGGAGGAGGTGAGACAGGCACTGGGTGGCAGTGAAGAGTTACCAGACAGTTGGGAAACTACAACAGATGTAGTAAGGGTGAAAGCAAGAAGGGTGCTTGGCGTGACATCTGCAAAGAGGAAGGAGGAAAAGGAAACCTGGTGGTGAAATGAGGAAATACAGGAGAGTATACAGAGGAAGAGGAAGGCAAAGAAGAAGTGGGATAGTCAGAGAGATGCAGAAAGTAGACAAGAGTACAAGGAGATAAGGCCCAAGGTGAAGAGAGAGGTGACGAAGGCTACAGAAAAGGCGTATGATGAGTTGTATGAGAGATTGGACACTAAAGAGGGAGAAAAAGCCCTGTACCGATTGGCTAGACAAAGGGACCGAGCTGGGAAAGATGTGCAGCAGGCTTGTTTAATTGAATCTTGGAAAGTGAGAGGATGCCTGAGGAGTGGAGAAGAAGTGTACTGGTGCTGATATTTAAGAATAAGGGGGATGTGCAGGACTGCAGTAACTACAGGGGAATAAAATTGATGAGCCACAACATGAAGTTATGGGAAAGAGTAGTGGAAGCTAGGTTAAGAAATGAGGTGATGATTAGTGAGGAGCATTATGGTTTCATGCCAAGAAAGAGCACCACAGATGCAATGTTTGCTCTGAGGATGTTGATGGAGAAGTTTAGAGAAGGCCAGAAGGAGTTGCATTGCATCTTTGTAGACCTGGAGAAAGCATATGACAGGGTGCCTCAAGAGGAGCCTGTGGTATTGGATGAGGAAGTTGGGAGTGGCAGAGAAGTATGCAAGAGTTGTACAGGATATGTACGAGGGAAGTGTGACAGTGGTGAGGTCTGTGGTAGGAGTGATGGATGCATTCAAGTTGGAGGTGGGATTACATCAGGGATCAGCTCTGAGCCCTTTCTTATTTGCAATGGTGATGGACAGGTTGATAGACGAGATTAGACAGGAGTCCCCGTGGACTATGATGTTTGCTGATGACATTGTGATCTGTAGCGATAGTAGGGAGCAGGTTGAGGAGACCCTGGAAAGGTGGAGATATGCTTTAGAGAGGAGAGGAATGAAGGTCAGTAGGAACAAGACAGAATACATGTGTGTAAAGTAAAGTTGGTGAAGGTGGATGAGTTTAAATACTTGGGATCAACAGTACAGAGTAATGGGGATTGTGGAAGAGAGGTTAAAAAGAGAGTGCAGGCTGGGTGGAATGGGTGGAGAAGAGTGTCAGGAGTAATTTGTGACAGACGGGTATCAGCAGGAGTGAAAGGGAAGGTCTACAGGACGGTAGTGAGACCAGCTATGTTATATGGGTTGGAGACGGTGGCACTGACCAGAAAGCAGGAGACAGAGCTGGAGGTGGCAGAGTTAAAGGTGCTAAGATTTGCATTGGGTGTGATGAGGATGGATAGGATTAGAAATGAGTACATTAGAGAGTAAGCTCAAGTTGGATGGTTGGGAGACAAAATCAGAGAGGCGAGATTGTGTTGGTTTGGACATGTGCAGAGAAAAGATGCTGGGTATATTGGGAGAAGGATGCTAAGGGTAGAGCTACCAGGGAAGAGGAAAAGAGAAAGGCCTAAGAGGAGGTTTATGGATGTGGTGAGAGAGGACATGCAGGTGATGGGTGTAACAGAACAAGATACAGAGGACAGAAAGATATGGAAGAAGATGATCCGCTGTGGCAACCCCTAACAGAAGTAGCCAATAGCAGAAGAAGAAGAATGGGTCTAATGGGTCACCTATGGGTTGTAAGAAATTCTCCAAATAAAATGTTTGCTTAAATTGCTAATTATGAATCAATCCAATTTAAAATTGTAGACTGTTTTCGACTCCATTGGATAGCACTTTTAAATTTGCTTTCAAAGGCCCTTAGAATATCAATGGACCCTCTTCTACTTACAACTCTCTTCAGAGTATTGATCATTATTATTTTAGATTTGATTAATGTCTTTATCAATGATGTTATACAATATATTACAGTTGTTTCCACATATGTTTTTGTAAATGGAGCTTAGACAAGTGAAGTGACTTGCTCAGGATCACTAAAGTAAGTCAGAGTTTAATTTATTGAATTACCAAGCCGTGGTGTTTTTGGCATGAAAATTCTGATGCAGCCAAACTGCAATGTCCCCTTATGTGTGTGGACTTCTCTGATGTTAACATTAACTAACTAATAATATCTGTCCCTCTTTCGTTAATGACTAGTGTGACATGAACGTTTATACACCATTCACATTACAAAAAAAGAAGAAAAAAAAAAACCAATTGGATACTGGTGCAACTGGTGCAGTCTGTTTTGATTGGCATCAGATCACCACGACACCCTCTGGCATCTTCATTATTTGACAAAATACAGCAACATAAATTTAAATATTGGTACACTGTGAGCTTCACAACAACAAACAGCACATTATAAAATACTAGCTGTTCCCCTCAGCTCAGCCCATGTAGTTGTGAAACAGGACAAACGTTAAAACTCATAAAAAAAAAAAAAAAGTAATTCTGGGCAAGTGGAAGGTAGGTGCGCTCCAACGTCAAACATTGCCTGATCGTTTTTAGCTCTGACAGGAGAATGTCCTCCGCATAGGGAGAAAAGCACGCAGCCATGATATCTTTGCCAATCACCAGGGCCCTGCCCGATTCCACCTCCCTCGGCTCTCCGACTCTTTGTTGGATTCACGTGAATAAATCGCTCCTGTAAGCGAACTATGATACTAAGGGAGATGAGAGAATTCTCAAAATCAAGCAAATGTTCAAGCAAATTATAGAGAAAAACCTGATCTAAATCCGTTATGTGGTTCTCTCGTGTAAAACGGACAGACAGAAAGACAGACATTGGATTTTATATATATATGGAGAGAGAGATATTGGCTATGAAACAGCAACACATAGCAGCTGTCCAGGATCAGTACTAACCACCATGTGGCCAAGTTTGCTGGACAGTATGATGTCAGCTCAAGACTGAAAAATGACTTTTTATATACTTGTTCTTTCTTCACCAGGACTCTGTGTTTATTTGAAATAGGAACTTCAAACTGACAGTTTCTTTTCCACAAAAGTAAAAGGAGTACATCTAAATCTTCCTTGGTGGCATTTTTAAACTTAGTGCCATCAAGTGGTCTTCCTCAGCATTTGTTGGAGATCAAGATGCTACTCAGTCCCATTCTAACCAGTGTAATATGTTGTCGTGGATGCATTCATGATATTGATCTGCTTTCATTTTTTTTAAATAACTGTGGCCACTTTTAAAGAACAAAATGCTACTAGACTTTTTGTAGCTTTTTGCTAGGGTTTGTGCTGAATAGCCTTGACTGGGAAAGGCTTAAACTGGAATTGCAAGTGTGATTACAAAGTAAAAAGCAAAAGGCCATCTTCATTTCAAGGAGGGACTGTAGCCTTCTGACCCCACCATTAAACTAAGGAGTTCAGGTTGTACATGTGTGTGCACAAAGTGGTAAAATTAGAACAATGTAAGGCCATTAAAATTAGCTCCTTCATGCCAGAAACAAGTTCACAGAACCAGACAGGAGGACAGTTTCGCGTACTACAAAAAGCAGCAAATTTTCAGATGAAGAATTAAACTGAAATGAAAAGCTGCTGAAGATGACAAATTTTTGGGTTGTTATAAACATTTTAATAATTCATCAAATTACTGAGGAAAGCTTATTAGTTATTTTGCACAATGTCAGGTGGGCCTGTTCATCATTGCACCTTAACTCAGAAATGCCACTGCTACTTACATTTATGGTTTAAATCCCATTGTGCTAGTTAGTACACCACACCATGTGGTGAGCATCGTCTACAGTACATTGGATGAAAATACCTACCTCAGCAATCAATCTAATGTAACTTACATTGCCCAGATGGAGGAACTGTACTCCACACTCAGGTTAGTGAACACTTAGGTATATGTTTATCCAATTTCATTCAAAACTGAAAAAAAATTAATTCAACAAGAACCTTAACTATCCTACAAAATGTTACAACTTCCATGGATACAGCTCTTGCTTTTAATCCTTAAATCTCAGACCTTTTTTACTCTGTTCTTTCCCTCCTAATGTCTCACTTACAGGGAGAAAGAGGGAGCAGAATTATTAGGAGTTTACAGAACAAAAAAAAGGATAATAAAAGTGACATAATTAAAATGAATTACGCTATTGCTTTTCAAATGCTAAAAGTGATCTCAACAGATTGAAAAATAAGTCTGTTAAAATATATCTGCACAGAAGGCAAGTTTTAAGGTTAGCACTGGAATGAACCCAAACTTAATGGTATGACCAGGAGAACAAAGGGATCATAACAAGAATACAAATAGAAAGAGTGTTAAACCCAAATCATAACCCAAAAAAACTAAGTTAAAATAATAACACAAAAAGTCAGGAACTGAGAAGTCTATTAAAGGTAATAGTGAAAATAAGTGCTAAAAGGCTTTTGTTGGAATCTGTCAAACTCCAGAAGTTATGGTGCCATCGTGCTGATCTTTACACTTTCACACCACTGATATAATTAGCGTAAGTTCTGGAACCGCTATATGTGGCAATGGCCAACAAGAAATGACTACTGCGTCAAAAAATAGTGGTGACCGGAAATAAGCAAAAGTAATGATGAACAGTTTCAAGATAAATAATAAACATATGAAAATGAATTAAAAAAAGAACCAGAAGGAATAAACATGTAAGTCAGGAATAAGAATAATGACAACCAGATGCTTATGGGTTTTAAACTTGAATGGTTGAGATATTAGGAAACAATCATTTTAAGTAGTTGCAACTTCAAAAGAAGTATAAGTGAGAGTGATGCAAATACATGAATAATCCTATTCAATATAAAATATTTAATGTGGCTTACCATGGATATGGAGGCTGAAAAACATTACTATATAACCAGCAGGTCAAGACCAAACTGGTTTATGTGACACACCTTTAACAATTAGTGACACCAGGCTTATTATAATGAGGAAGGCCATGTACTACTGAATGATTTGAATGCTAAATGACATATTTTACAGTAGAGGACTACCAGATCACTGGCTTTGGAATTGTTGGAAACATTGGTTTTAGGCTGACAGGATGATGCCAGTGGCAAAAGAGCTACTGCATTAGTAAAGGGGAGGGTAAATTCACACATAAGACCTATTATACAAGGGACAGAGGAGGAGAAACAAAAAGAACCAAAGGAGAGATCCTGTATATGCCTCCTCAAGTAGGAAGTGACTGGTAAGGAGCAGTAGACCCTGGCAGAAAAAGTGCTCCTGAAGTACAATGGACAGCCTAAAACAGAAAGCTGCAGCCTATGTTGCTTTGTGGAATATGTCCAAGTATAAATAATACCACAAGGGTATCCAATCTTGTTACAACTAAGTTTATATGTTATTTTTACAAGTCATGTTTATATTATCCTGGTAAATTATGCATGACCCCTGGTGAAATCTTCTTGTGGGTTCTTTGTTCCTTAGAACAGATGCTTGTCATGCTTCTTTGTCTTTTTAACTATATTACAGCTCGCATATGCTTTACATGATGGAAAAGCACCCTGAGGCACAAAAATGTCAACAAGGCAGTATCACATACATTTGAATTTCACAGGCAACATAAACAGCATCAGGAGACATAGCAAAACAAACAGACATGAGCAGCAACACCCGAAGAAATAACACACCTTCCTAATTCTTGTTTGTACAACTCTTCACAGACAAATCCACTGTTGCATCTAGATTTCCTTCAAGATTGCATGGCACTGTAAGACTGCTTCTCATTAATATGGTGGTGAGTATCCCTGCCAGTCATGTTGGAGACCTGGGTTTTAGCAGTCAGTGTGGTGTAATGGCTGAGGTGTTAGACTTTTAATCCCAAAGATCCTGGTCTAATTCCAACCTCTTAATCAGTGTGTGATTCTAAACATCTCACTTAACTTGCCAGTGCCCTAACTGTAAAAAATAATCTGTAAACATTTGATATGTATCTGTAACTTGTAACTTGCCTTGGATAAAGATGTTCTGCCTGGAAAAGAGTAACGAAGATGTATTTTATTAAAGGGATCAGGAG
Organism: Polypterus bichir lapradei; assembly: GCA_026402145.1. Lineage (NCBI taxonomy): Eukaryota > Metazoa > Chordata > Cladistia > Polypteriformes > Polypteridae > Polypterus > Polypterus bichir. The sequence continues at coordinate 1,107,979 of JANRMT010062798.1, forward strand.
ATAAAGTAAGAACCTAATGTGTAGCTAAAGTTACTACTGAGAGATCAGAAAATCAGTAACCAAGCCTACATGCTAGACATATGTGCAGTCATGCAGAATCATGGAAGATCAGAGTTATAATTCAGAAAACAATAAGAAAATTAAAATGCTATGCAGACTCTTGGTTTTAAATATGTGTTAGATTCGTAATGTATACATTCACAACAACAGCGCACTTTTTCTTTAAATACTCCTTAATCATGAAGCAGATGACACCAGCTTTTAAAGAATCACACCAATGACGCAATGTGCCCACAGGAACCAGACATATATAGTGGCAACAGCATCAAAAAATGGCAGTGCCCATGAAAAACAAAATGGCATTGTGACAAGGCAAAAACATATTAATAAAAGTTAACAAATGTCTAGGAACTATGATTTGCAAAACTAAACATACAGGATGAATCTCTGATGTTTGAAACATCAAATAACCACAAAATATTTCTGATACAAAAAACTAATTGTTTCCATTTGAATTGTTACAAAATGTGTCAGCCAAATATACAATAACAAAATAAGTTATGAGGAAACAATGAAAGAATTATACAGTAGGCTAAACATGCCGTAGATTACATGGAGACATGGAAGAAACGTTTTAAATTAAGCATGGAAGAAGACAGGTGAACTTCACATTATAATTCATTCTTTTACAAGAACTATGTAAAGAAACATTTTGCAAACATTTTATAAAAATGTGTACATAAAGAGGTCTGTCTATACAAATCACCTAGAACTATAAATAAAAGTGCACTTTCAAATCTCAGGTAAACATTATCTAGAAAACCTGTTAGACTGAAAGGCACATCCTCATCAAAAGTTCTCTTATTGGAATATGAGGAGAACTAGTCCTTGACAAAGGGTGGCACAAAATTATATTATTTTTCTTTTTACACTCATGCATATTAGTTTTTAAGAACATGAAACAACATAATGGCTGACAATACATTTTTTAAAATAATAATTAATTAATAATTAGTTCTTTGCATTTATACAACGCTTCTCTTACTACTCAAAGCACTTTTTCATAGTGACTAGGGAGCCACTTCAACCACCACTAATATGTAGCATTCAACTGGAAGATGCGATGGCAGCCATTTTTAGTAGTACGTTCACCACATATTAGCTGTTAGGTGGTGAAGAGATCAGACATAGTTAGCCTATTAGAGGCAGGGGATGGTCTGGGGTTCAGAATGACTAGGCCATCAAGGGCAATTTAGTATGGATATTGATTTAGGCTGAATACACTCTGTTCTTCACGAAGGATACCCAGGGATCATTTACAACCACAGAGAGTCAGGACCTCAGTTCTATGGCTCATCTGAAGGACAGCACCATTTTTACAGCACAGTGTCCCCATGACTGCACTGGGGCATTGGGATTCACATTCAGACCACATCGTAAGCGCCCCTTGCTGGTCTCTCCAACACTTCTTCCAGCAGCAAGTCAAGCTTTTCCTAGATGGTCTCCCATCCAAGTACTTGCAGTGCCCTAACATGCTTAGCTTCAGGTGGATGACCTGTTCTGACGTGAGATGATATTAGCCATTTGTAGAACTAATTGAAAATTACATGCTACTTTAAAACATAATTCTGTGGTAAAAAGCTAAAAATATAAGAATATAGACAGGCATCAAAGTCCTTATATTGTGAAAACTTAGAAGGCAGAACCTGAACTAAAGGTCCATCTATCTACTTTTGGGAAAATACCCATTCTGCTGCCCTTGTGGTTACAATAAAAAGAAAAACAGGAAGAGGAAGTTTCCAGAGAGAGAGAGAGAGAGAATAAGAGAGACCGAGGAGTCAAAAGTACTCTTGCTCCCTCCATTGCTGGAATATTTCCAACTCAGAAGAAAACCCTTAACTACACCCTGACTCTGCCCAGTGACATGAATTTAGCATTAACATTACTTCCTAAGATTGGCTCTTAAATTTCTGGCCCCTAATTGTTTGTGCATGAGCAAAGATGATTACTATATTTCACTACAAAAGAGACACAAACTATTCTATACTCTAAATATTGTTTTCAAATAACTAGCAAGCAAATGCAAAGAAACATATTAGAAGTTCTTATTTCAATTATTAGATGTTTCCTATAGCAGGCACAGTTTATTCATAGTTCTGTACGTGTGCTGATTTTGGTCTGCAGAAAAACTCTTCTGACTGCACCTTTGGCATCGTCTTGATGATTTGACCCTTTACCCAAGAGTTGTGGGCTGCAGCATCATCTACGATTAAAACAACGCACCCAGGTTCAAAATGTCTTCTTGGTGTAAGCTATTCTGAGAAGTAGGTGATGAGTTTATTTATAGCTTTGGTAATCTCTTCTACACTTGTCATGTCAACTGCACAGGTTTTAATCTCTGGGTCATCTTCAGTAAGTGAATCGTTCACTTACATTCCTACAGTCTGATTACGAAAGAGGAAGAGGAAGTGACTGTCAGTTATGGATTAGCTGGTGTTTAAGCATGTATTAAATTGAGTTTGTCTCTGGAGCCCAGTCCTTCATCTTGTTTAGTCTGTTTTTAATGGTGCCCTAAATCTCTGAACTCACTGGCAACATGAGTTAAATTAACAACAGCTTGAATTGAGAAAAGCCGATGTCATGCCCTTCTTAGAATATGAAAGCTCAAATGTATACACTGCCATTACATTCCAAGTAGCTTCATAATATTCCAGGGGGACAGTGTACAGTTGTCAAAGATTTTTTGGTTAGATATCCCTTCCTACTCAGGTGGAACCTGAGAAAATCACAAATGACATTGATTCACATGTGGGAGACTTACTTCACAAGATTATGCTGGCATCGTCCTTCATCCTGTAGCATGACATAAAACACTTTCATTGCAGCCACACCCCTGCAATAACAAATTGACAGGTTTCTCTGGATAACTCTCACTATGCTTAAATTCCAATGCGCTCATCAGGTCAGAATATTTCTAGGAGAATAACAGCACTAAGAGTACACAAAGGACATGTAAATATCTGGCAACTAAATTTACTATCCCCAGGATTTAAATCTGAAAGCAACTACAACTTTTGAGTCTTCAATGTATCTCGCTGATAGGCTGAACAAAGCTGGTTGACAAAAAAAACCCTTTTACAGGCCTTAAGCAGCAGATATCTTGTAAGAAGTTGAACCCCTGAGGGTCCAGAAGACTTATTATTGCTCAACAAGAAAAGGTTTATCAACTTGCTTTAAAACTGTTGCCAACAATAAACTTAGCTCTAAAGTAAGATCTGACGCTTGAAATTGTATCAGGAGTTTGACTTATGGGAATAGCTCATCCTATAACAGTTATTAAATTAAGTGTTGCAAAGAACAGGTTTTTCTTTTGTTCAAACTTTGAGACATAGGTACAGCAAAAGAGGGAGAAATATCTAAGAAAGTACAGGAAAGTAGACTGAAGTGGTTTAGACATGTGATGAAGATAAACAATGAATATGTGGTGTGACAGCTTGGGGGCGCTATCGCCCCCTTGAACCCCTGTCCACGACTCCAGACACCAGGTAAAAGTCCAATAGTTGACTTTATTAAATTGCCACAGTGCACAAAGCACCCTTTCCTCCACTATACTCATATAATAAACAATCACAATACACTAATCAATCCTCCAACTCCCAGGCGCGTTGCCCTCCTACCACCCAGCTCAGCTCCCCGTCTGGGAGCTCTCATAGTCCTTTTATATTCCCTGACCCGGAAGTGTTCCCAATCCCCAGTCCATGTGATCTTGTATCACTTCCAGGTCAGGTAAAAAGTCCTTTTCTTCACCCCGGAAGCACGTCGCTCTTCCTCTGACGCACTTCCGGGTTATAGGGCACAAAGGAATCTTCGGTCCTCCCTGCAGCTCCCTCTTGCGGCCCCTGTGGTATCCAGCAAGGCTGAGGATAAAAACTACAAAGTCCATGACTCCCTGCTGGTCCCTGCCACCTCCATATTGCAGGGAGGGCTCCATCTGGCGGCCTGGGGGTATTGGCCAGGATGATAAGCCGGCCAAAGATCACAGTGGGTAAAATAGTGATGGAAATGGAGGTACAGGAGAAGAGAAAGTGAGGGAGGCCAAAGCGGAGGTGGATGAATAGACAGAATTGAAGGAAAAGGGTTTGAATGGAGAAGAGGTGCAGAACTGAGCTATATGGAGAATGTTGGTCAAGATCATAGAAGTGAGAAAAGATGAAGAGAAGGAGGAAGAAGAAGACTTTCCATTGTCTCCTCTATTCACACAACACTGAGATTCAGTTATATAAAAATCAGTGTGTTTGTTTACCTTTGTGGACCACCAGGGGTGTACCACTCCCCAAACCCCGAAACACAGACAGGCTGAGACAGAAGGCTTGCCAGACAACACACCTTTATTTAAGTGGGGAAGTGTTTTTCTTTTTTTTTTCCCCACTGCACAACACAGTATAAAGCACCAAATAACACACAGTCCTTCTTTCTTTCTCTCTCTTCCTCTGTCGCCTCCACTCCTCCTCACAAGCTTTGTCCTCCACCTCCCAACTCTGGCTCTCTGACTGATGGTGAAGTCGCTCCTTTTATAGTGTTCCTGGAACTGCTTCAGGTGTTTCTTGATATTCTTCCATTTGTGATTCCGAGTGTGAAAAGGGTTCACCTGTAGTTGCAGCACCCCCGGTGGCACCCATGCAACCCAATAGGGCCACTCCAAACTACAACTCCCAGCATGTCCTGTGGGGACCCATGGTGCAGTAGCAACCCAGGGGGGCTGCCCTGTAGCGTCTCGGGGAGTAAATTGTCCCAAAGAAGTTCTCTTCTTTGGTGCTTCCACCCAGCCGGTGATCCGGACGGGTAATGGTCCTGGCTATCCGTCACACTATGAGAAGGGGCATTAATCCTCAGCAGGCAAATCTCATGGTAGTATGAAAATACAAGCTGCAACTACATCTTAAAGTATCATAAGATACATCAAGAAGAATCTACTTGAACAATAAGAACAAGAGAGCAGACTACTTCAGTTACATCAGTCTAACTAAATAGTTGGATCCGAAAATATTAAGTTGAAAGATTACATCCAGAAACCAAGAAGGCAGAATGTAGGAAAGTCAGGTTTCATTATTGTTTTTCCTGTGATCTGAGAGAAGCTAATTCATAATAATTAGAATAAAGTTTTCAGTTAGCAAATAGATGCATGTTTTATTGGTTTTTATTCAAAATAGTATGTGTGTTTAGTCAAATATTGCTTCTTAGCAACTATCCATTAGCCAACCTGCTATATCCTAACTACAGGGTCACGGGGGTCTGCTGGAGCCAATCCCAGCCAACACAGGGTGCAAGGCAGGAAACAAACCATAGGCAGGGCACCAGCCCACCGCAAGGCGCGCACACACACACCCCCACACACCAAGCACACACTAGGGACAATCGCCAATGCACCTAACCTGCATGTCTTTGGACTGTAGGAGGAAACCAGAGCACACAGAGGAAACCCACACAGACACGGGGAGAACATGCAAACTCCACGCAGGGAGGACCCGGGAAGCAAACCTGGGTCTCCTAACTGCAAGGCAGCAGTGCTACCCACTGCGCCTTAGCAACTATTTGTTTCTAAATTTGTTAGAAAAAACAACTACACTTATGAAACTCAATCACACAGATAGACTTATACAGTTGCCCTGTCCTGCGTTATACTGCTCATTAATTTGAGAGCTCCTGAAAACTTTAAAAAACAGCTCCTACGTCACACGATATGTGATACTCTCATACTGTGTAATGTTCAAGTCTATCATATGCCTTAATAGACCTACAACTGATGTTGTGAGAAATTTCTTCTAGACATATTGTAGTGTTATTGCACACACAGTTTTGCACTGGAAAACACAGAAAAAGAATTAAAGAAATGATCTTTAACATTAATTGGTTGCACTCCTCAGTTACAATATACACTTACACAGGTAATAACTATAGATAAAGTGTAATTATTAAAGTGAAACTGCATTAAAAACAGAATCTAGTTAGCACTTCTTTACACAAAGGATCATGGGAATCCAGGTGCTATGTGGATGAAATAAAAAAATGTGTAAGCTTTTATAAAAACATCTAGAGGAAATATTGGGAACACTCTGAAAATAAAACAAGCTCAAAGGGCTGAATGGTCTCCACTTGTTTATAACACATCTTATGTTCTCATTTTACATATATATGGCCAGCTGCAATACCGCTTTTTTACATGACAGTTATCCCATAAAGAGAGCAAATTGTAACTGGGAAAGCAGTGTAAGTCAATGTGCAATCCTGAAACAAATCCTTTCACATATTAGA
>JANRMT010062798.1:1114300-1137584 GCA_026402145.1 Polypterus bichir lapradei
AGATAGATAGATAGATAGATAGATAGATAGATAGATAGATAGATAGATAGATTTTATATATCCCAAAGAAAATTGCACGGTTGCAGAAGCAGACAAAAACAGGTACAACTATACATACAAACCAAAACAAAAATTCTAAAAATATCTAATATATTAGCAAGGTACAAATACACATAACAAGAATTATGTGTGTGCAAATTTATAATGTGCAGGTATTTATAAAGTGCAAATTGATTAGAATCACACATAATTATCATTTACAATTTCTCAGTTCACAGGATGTCACTCATTGGCACAGTATGTTGCACATAGTGTCACTGCCTGTTAAGATGTCTACTAGACCAGCTCAGTACCGTTCAGCGTACAGGGAACAAGACCACCTTGTCTGATGAGTGACTCATTATAGAGCCTGATGGCCAAGGATAGAAGTGACCTTACATGGCACTCCTTAGAGTACTGCAATTGTCTCAATCTGTTATTGAACATACTCCTCTGTTTAGCCAAAAACCTCATACAGGGGGTGAGAGTCCTTGTCCAGGAAGGTAAGCATCTTGCCGAGTGACTTTTCTTCTACCATTTCCTCCAGTAAGTCCAGCCCGACTCCCAAAACTGAACCAGCCTCTTTAATCAGTTTGTTTAGTCTATTTGCATCACCTGCACTAATGCCATTTCCCTAGGACACTACCGCATAGAACAATATACTGGTCACTACAGACTGGTTAAAAAAAAAAAAAAAAGAAAAAAGAAAGAATGACCTCCATTTACCAAGTGGCCTCAACCTCCTGAGGAAATAAATGTGTAAGTTTCCATGTCCTAAGAGGGGCATACATGAAGAGTGCCGTGATACAGTGATGAGTACTATCACCACTCCTCTGCCATTTTCCTTCCCCACTGGGCTGTCCTGTATGTTGAGCTCACATATTTTATTTTTGTTTACATGACATTTTTAAAGGAAGTCCAATTTATTCCTCTCTGTAATCATCTGTGTTACCTGGTCACACTATAGATCTTTGCAATGCGTATTAGTTACAGGAAAAACAGCTACTGGACATGGTCTAAAGATAAATGATTAACCAAAGGCAGGAGACTGCATCCAAGTAAAAGAATTGGTTGATTGGAAATCCAGCCTTACCATTGTGTTTCTCTGGGACTGAGTTGGAGAAACCCCTGAAATGGACTGTTACACTCTAGGCAAAATAAAGACACTATGAAAGTGGTGCAAACAATCTCACTTGAGGTTCCTTTGCAAAAACTGAAAGTTATGTGCCCAGCTTGAAAGTATATGTAGACTGTTGGGAAATTAAATGATGTTTCACAAGGAGCCATAAGTCTTAATGGTAGGCAGCAAGAGCCATAGGTCTTAAGCAGCTAGAATCTTTAACAAGGTGTTAAAGGTAATTTAATTGTTTTTCTTATGATGTGGTGCTACACTGCTCTCTGAAAAGGGTAGTGCTGCTTGGCACTCCTTAAGTAAAATGATGCACGCCGCGCAAAACAAATATCGATGACAGAATTCTCTCCTTGAAGAGTTAGTGCCGGACAGCCCGCCCTTCTAGTGAAACAGTGCAAGACTGCAATCCCCAAGGAACGGGACCTGGCAAACCTCCTAAACCGATATTGCTAGGTAAACATCCCAGTGTGGTGAAGCTGCACGCCCCGATATGCCGAGCTTGTGTGACCCGACAGACCGGCCCATCATGTCCATCTCTGTTTTTTTTTTTTTGCATGCACATCCACAAACTCGCACATGACAGCCAGGTCACCGACGCCACACCGCTCTGCCTTGACAAAGCCACAAAGCAGCTGCTTTCCAAACGGACCACGCCGCACCTGCGTCATTCTCAATCATTTCACTTTGCCCCATCAGTCTCTTGGACGGCTTACCTGCAGACACTCTCTCCTGGTGCTCGAGCTTCCAGTCCGTGATTCAGGGTGCGTCCCGTGGTAATATGCCACCTGCGCCGCACGGCCGATAGCGGCTAAGCTGGGCGCGCAGGTGTCGCCCACTGACGTGTCACGTGACGCGGGAGAGAGAGGCGCTTGCTAGAAAGACGGGAAGAGGAGGAGGAGAGAAACGGACAGCAGTGTCATCCTTCAGAATAACAAGCAGAAATGCAATTATCATAAAACAGCATATAAATGCTTCTTCTATTAGAGCGATTGATGTGATGCTTTGAGGGGTACACTTTGCGCAAACCCCGAAACAACAAACTGGTTACACTTTGCTACTTTGGAATTGCTACGCTTGTTTGAATATTTGTATTCCTCTATTTCAAATCAACTATACTGTACTATCACTGCCGCCTACAGGGCTGCCGATAAAGTGATGCAGGGTACGCGATCCTCGGACTTTCCGCTTTTTGGATTTTACATCTAAAAACTAAAGTGAAACGCCAGGATTTTTTTAAAAATTAGCCGTATCATTAACAGAATTCTTTTCGGACTTTTCCTGCTTCTTTGTACATAGAAGGGCTTTGTCATTCATATGAACAAAGCAAATTGTTATTTTTAAATGTTATTTATTTTCAGCGATATGTATTGCAATAAAAGGGTTATAATACAACAACCAAGCACACACTGCTGTAAAAAAAAAAATAAGCAGTAAAAGGAAAAGTATAATCAATCTATTAAATCATAGGAAGAGTTGAGATTCAGTCATCCTGAACTATACTAAAACTTCAAACACAAAACAGAAAATAATGACAAAAATGACGCTATAATATATATTTATTGAGTCGTATTTACTATTGAGTGTCTTTCTCTTCTCCGTCTAATGCGTCTGGACTGTAGGAATTAAGAATTTCACTATACTGTGTGTATAATTTTTTATGTGACAAATACCATTTGATTAGATCTTGTTACTTCCAGAACGTGTTTATACAACAGGTGCTAAACAGAAACATTGGGAGGAAACGATCAATGTTTTTTATAGCGCCTTTAACAGCATTTACTGTTTTCACAAGGTGCATTATGGAGTAACTTTAATTCTAAGACAGTATCTAAACGTAGTAAGAGACTTTCTTTTACTATTAAAATAAAAATCATTCAGATCATTGTCATCATCATCATAAAGGCTGTAATAATTATGCCTTTACAAGATATAATCATTTGATCAGAGTTAATGATTAATGCAAGAATTCCGTCTAATCTGTTTTAAATGACTAGCAGCTGCATAATTTCCTGCTGCCGCTGCATCATCCGCCTACGTTATTTAGTTTTTAGATCATTGGCTTGAATTTATGTGCATTGTGGTGTCTTAGGTAAAAGATGGGCTGGTTATTTTACCAAATTACTTCTCTGGGGCGGAGAGGGACGATGTGGTTGCTGTTTTTCAGTTGTGTAGCGCGGCACAGAAAGAAGGTGCATAATGCCATAAAGTAACGTCCTCATGCCTGAACAGTCGCCAGGGTACTGTGGTGTGGACCCCGCAGCCCTGATTGAATAATAAAAAAAAGCTCCTATTCATGAATAGTTGTGCAGATGTGGAGTAACAACAGCAGGGCTGGGTTGTTTAGAAGATGGGTACATACTGTAGGTGAGAGTGTGTGGTTCCAGGACCAGCTCATTAAATAATGTCACCAGAGGTAAGGCACATTTTTGCCATCCCCTGCTCCAGAGTGGTTCTTCAGATCGATGCCATAGGGGAACCATTTCTGGTTCTCAAAAGATGCATCCACATGATGGTCCTAGAAAGAAAATTTTTCATTATGATCTGTAACAGGCCCCATACAATAAATGACCACTAACAGATGGTAACATTTCTGTGAAATATCAGTGGCTTGTGATTTGGAAAGGACCCATATACAGGTGCCGGTCATAAAATTAGAATATCATGACAAAGTTGATTTATTTCAGTAATTCCATTCAAAAAGTGAAACTTGTATATTAGATTCATTCATTACACACAGACTGATGTATTTCAAATGTTTATTTCTTTTAATTTTGATGATAATAACTGACAACTAATGAAAGTCCCAAATTCAGTATCTCGGAAAATTAGAATATCAATTAAGACCAATGCAAAAAAAGGATTTTTAGAAATGTTGGCCAACTGAAAGGTATGAACATGAAAAGTATGAGCATGTACAGCACTCAATATTTAGTTGGGGCTCCTTTGGCCTGGATTACTGCAATAATGCGGCGTGGCATGGAGTCGACCAGTCTGTGGCACTGCTCAGGTGTCATGTTGCTCTGATAGTGGCCTTCAGCTCTTCTGAAATGTTGGGTCTGGCGTATTGCATCTTCCTCTTCACAGTACCCCATAGATTTTCTATGGGGTTAAGGTCAGGCGAGTTTGCTGGCCAATCAAGAACAGGGATGCCATGGTCCTTAAACCAGGTACTGGTAGCTTTGGCACTGTGTGCAGGTGCCAGGTCCTGTTGGAAAATGAAATCTGCATCTCCATTAATTCGTCAGCAGCAGGAAGCATGAAGTGCTCTAAAACTTCCTGGTAGACGGCTGCCTTGACCTTGGACCTCAGAAAACACAATGGACCAACACCAGCAGATGACATGGCACCCCAAACCATCACTGACTGTGGAAACTTTACACTGGACCTCAAGCAACGTGGATTCTGTGCCTCTCCTCTCTTCCTCCAGACTCCGGGACCTTGATTTCCAAAGGAAATGCAAAATTTACTTTCATCAGAGAACATAACTTTGGACCACTCAGCAGCAGTCCAGTCCTTTTTGTCTTTAGTCCAGGCAAGACACTTCTGACGCCGTCTCTTGTTCAAGAGTGGCTTGACACAAGGAATGCGACAGCTGAAACCCATGTCTTGCATACGTCTGCGTGGTGGTTCTTGAAGCACTGACTCCAGCTGCAGTCCACTCTTTGTGAATCTCCCCCACAGTTTTGAATGGGTTTTGTTTCACAATCCTCTCCAGGGTGCGGTTATCCCTATTGCTTGTACACTTTTTTCTACCACATCTTGTCCTTCCCTTCGCCTCTCTATTAATGTGCTTGGACACAGAGCTCTGTGAACAGCCAGCCTCTTTAGCAATGACCTTTTGTGTCTTGCCCTCCGTGTGCAAAGTGTCAATGGTCGTCTTTTGGACAACTGTCAAGTCATCAGTCTTCCCCATGATTGTGTAGCCTACAGAACTAGACTGAGAGACCATTTAAAGGCTTTTGCAGGTGTTTTGAGTTAATTAGCTGATTAGAGTGTGGCACCAGGTGTCTTCAATATTGAACCTTTTCATAATATTCTAATTTTCTGAGATACTGAATTTGGGACTTTCGTTAGTTGTCAGTTATAATCATCAAAATTAAAAGAAATAAACATCTGAAATACATCAGTCTGTGTGTAATGAATGAATCTAATATACAAGTTTCACTTTTTGAATGCAATTACTGAAATAAATCAACTTTGTCATGATATTCTAATTTTATGACTGGCACCTGTATGTGGTGATACAGACTAAGACCAGTTTTTCTTAATCTGGTAGTGTCCTGCTGCGTACCATACATGATAGAATAAAATTATTTTCCAAAAATTGGGAAGTTTTCCCCAAGCACAAAGAACAAGCCTCATATACAAATAACCATTCCCAGAATGAAATGGTACTTTGTCAAGAAATTGTTCTGTGAGAAACCACAAAACCCAGTAAAGAACTATATGGTGCCATTAAAGTACCAGTATTTTTAAAAGTGCAGTGAGGCAGCTTTTTGCTGTTATGCACCAAAAATCTGGAAGCTTTAATTCTACTCTTAAAGGACTAGATATGCATAGAATAATCATACTCTTCAATGAATCTACTGCCATTATTAGTCTTTACTTTTCTCTGTTTTCTTTTCTGGTTCTTCTGGGGTGACATTTTGCGCCGCCATTACTTCCTGATCGAACTCCCAAAGAGCCACCTGTGATGTGTGAGTGGAAGCAGACACCCCAACCTGCCACAAGACTCTGCATTGAATCCTTAAAGGAAAGGATCCTCCTAGCCTAAAAAAAAACCAATAGAGAACTACTGAAGAACATTTATGTCAGGTAGAAGGCCCAGTGGGGGCTCGTGGTCTTTTGGCCTGGAACCCCTGCAGATTGCATTTTTTATTCCAGCTTAAGTGGAGTTTTTACATTTTTCTCTCCACCCTGGCCACCTGACCTCTAAGAATGGACTCACATTTAGTGACTTATATGAAAACAACTCTATATTTAAAGACTTCTCTTAATTATATATCTGTCTTATGCATATTGGCATTATTTATTTTTGCATACTATTTATCCTTTATTATTCCTAACTGATTTTAACTTGTTCTTTCTTTGCTTGTAACTATTTCTTTGACATCTTCTAAAACACTTTGAGCTACATTCTTTATAGGAAAATTTGTTCTAATGTTGCTGTTATTCCTCAAAAAATACTAATTTATGATACAATACTTCTATGATACACATTGTAAAATAGGACAAAATAAATAAAATAATATATATTGTTTGGAAAAAATGAAAAAGATTAGCTTAAAATCAACAAAACACACAAAACAGATATTAAAACAAAAAAAGTATTGCTTCTTCTTGACCGTCCCCTCGATTTTTATTAAGTTTTGCAATAGCAAAAGTGAATTTGATTACAAAACTCATCTGTTTTTCTAATCCCACACACTTCCCTAAACACTTTGGCAGTTTCAAATTCTGTCCTGCAAGCTAAAATGTGCCTGTCGTTTTTAACTAAACACACACCATGTAAATATATGATATTTAACAGACATCGTCCCTGTGACTGACACCTTAACAACATTCTAGACATTAAGAAACATTTACAAAAATGGCATAATCAATATATAAACAATATGTGAAAAATTATGGACATGAATGCCACTATCAGTTATTGATGTAAGATGTAGCTTCAAAATGCACGTAAGCCATTTTCATTTGTAGACACTTACTGTGCAAACTGTGTTCCCCAAAACTGTACATTTGTAAAATTAAAATATTTCTCACAATTTTACTAAGGCACCATATTTTTATGCCATTTTTGAGGTTCATACTTTACCTTCATTTTTTCCTTTTTTTTTTTTGTAAAAACAGTGCTGCATGAAAATGATGTCCATCTCAAAGTGCCATCTGAGGCGAGTTCCCTGTTTTCCACCCCATGTGGCAGCTCTTAGTGGGTTAGTGGGGGTTTGGGGTTTTACCAATGTAAAACTCTTACACAAGAGATACAAACATGCACATGGGGTGCCATTTGTAATACAAAGTACTAAATTGTTATAGTGTTATTTTTTCACATTTGAAGGATGCTGAAAGTAAACACATTTTTTTCTTCAAATGCATATATTTTTCTGTGTAAAGTGGCAGACATCAAATATATATGGAATGGTAATCCTGTGCAGCATATGTTAAGTGTATATTACAAATGTCAGAGTTATATATTGTAGAAAGTGCCCTGCGGAAATATCAAAGTCAAGTTTTTATGTCAAAATTCCCGCTTTTGGCAATTGAAAAAAGTCTTATAAAATATGGCATATGTAATGATAACAAATACAGATGAGTACATCAGTACAGAAAAATACCGAGAGAAAAACAGTCAGCCAAGAAAAATATTCTGGTCCAGTACGTAGTAGTGAGGATCAATCAATATTCAAAAAAAAATTCTTTCATAGACAATCTGCAAGGATATTTAATTTCTCCTTACTATTATCATGTTATATTGTTTGTTTTTCCTTTTTATTATTCATTATTGCTTGTTGTTTTCATGACAAATAAAGTTCTATCTATCTATCTATCTATTTTACTTTATCAGTCTGTGGGGGAAAAAAAAAACTCTCTGTCAGAGAAAAGCTTTGTATTCACAGAGATTTCTAGCATAAAGGGGTGAAAGTTCTACTTTAAAACTGGTATATTTACCAAAGCAATAAAATTTTAAAATTATAAAAAGTGGTACCATATCCTGATACATTAAAAAGCCCTACAACCACTGAACCCTGGCCACACTGAAGCACTACAACTACTTACTTACCTGCTCTACGCCAGGCCTTTTGAATTGTGAACTTTCCACCCTGCACATTTTCTGTACACTCTGATAGCACCTGGAGAAGATGAAAGTCGGAGCACCCAGAGCACCTCAGCTAACTGCTGTGTTTTCTTTAGAGTTTTCTTGGAAACCCTGATATAGATTGCATGTTGAATGATTTTTTTTACTACAAGCTAAATATAAAAGTGCTAGCTGTGTACGCCCGTGCTGTAAAAAGCATTGGGTACTAGTAACTATTGAAATCGTCAGAAAAAAAATTGAATGTAGAGATGTCGAGTAATTGAAAGGAACTATTCTGGGCATCTAACTCCGAAGAGGATTCTTTTGCCGACATGCTCGCCTCGTTTGTGCATTAGCAGCTAAGCGACTTTGTCTTTCTTCTGAGGTTTCGTTTTGCCGACGTGCTCGCCTCGCTTGTGTGTTAGCGTCGGGAGGAAAAGTAAAAGGGATACCGTTTTGCCGATTTGCTCATCTTGCTTCTGTATTGACAAATAATCGGGTGACTCTTTCTTCAGAGGTTTCGTTTTGCCGTTGTGCTGGCCTCCCTTGCGTATCTTCCCCGACTCCACCTCTCACTTCCACACGTAGACGTTTACATATAAGATTTCTTGTTTAATGATTGTTTGTTGTTGTTAATATCCACTTGATTCCACTAGTTTGGAATCACCCAGAAATTATCAAGTTTTGGATAGAAATTGATGCCCTTTTTATCAAGACACCATTAAATTGATTTTTAAAATACAGCTAATGTATTACTAGTGTTGATAATGATTACTATGCTTCAAATGACTGATTATTTATTTATTTATTATTCACATATGACCGCAAAGCCACATTTTTAGCAGGCATTCTGTCAGTGTCCTAACAGTCAGCACCGTTAGCTCAATCCAAAGGACAACTGGTTATTAAAGAAACTTTCATAACTGCATTGGCATGACTTAAACCTGTTAATCTCTTAAATAAAGCAAATAAATTTTCTTTTTTGGGTTGCAAAAATATAGTAGCATACTTAAAATGCATTTCTGTGTACAAAATAATCGAATTAAAATCATTTTCTCAAGAAATGTGGCAGTCTATTTTAATTTCAAACAGTAATAGCCTTTAGCAACAATAATAATGTATTGGCTGTAGTTTTAAAGCAGTTTAATTGTATCCTCAATCCATTCAAAACATGTAAATATACGGGAAATTCAAATTTCTGAACGCAATTGTAATGTGTAAACTAGCAAGCGCCTCTGTAAGTTTAATACGTAAAATGTAAAAGTTGAACTGAAAATGATACTCTCACACATTTTCGTTATGCCTCATTTCTTTAACGCCAGTATACGCACACAAACCACACACCACACATTTCTTGCTCTCATAGATAATTTGTCACTCTAAGTGCCCGTAGTTCTTGAATTCTAAATGACGTCAGGTCGGGGCTCTATGTCGATACCAGATTCAGTGTTGTGGTCATTGCGTATGGTAAATTTCTTTTTAAAAAACGATCTCCTAATTGAAATAATAAAGGCCTTCAAAAATTTGTTTCATTTGCTCCAACCCCCTTATTATAAAAAATGGTGGAGCTTATTTGTCGGGCACCAATCAGCAACAACGCAATTTTGGACAAGACGCCAGTTAATCTACGTAGACTCTCTTCGTTTAGCAAAAAATAGTTAATCCAGTCCAAGTAGAAATACCCTTCTCATCCATTTGCGAAGTCGCGGAATCTGTCGCGGTATCATTTAGAAACAAGGCAGGAGCCATCTCTGGGCGGGACGCCAACGTATGACATGCATTTGAAATGTTGTAAGCCGGTTCTGTTCGCTCGGACCGGGCTACAGGAGTGCGGGGATAGTGGAAAGGAAGGGGTCTGCCTCCTCAGGGACTTCGTTCCATTAAACGATATACTGTAATGTATATCATAATATATTATATATATAATGTAAACGTGTTCTTTAAGAACTGTGGAGAAAATATGTGCCTTGTAATTCCCAAAGATGTTCATGTTTGTTCACTAAAAGAGCGCAGTGTAAAACACTGAGGTCATTTTGACGTAATGGGAAACCCCAAGTATAATTGTAACAGCTAAAACTCGCAGTCATTTAACATTCAAGTCAACCAAGGCTGCAGTAATTTGTGTAACAGGGAATGTGGCGACACCCAGTGGACAGACCATTGAATTAAATTAGTTGTCAGATACAGAGTTCTGCAGCAAGGCACGTGCCAGGTGAATTCTTTTCATTTAAGATTTAAAGAAATAAAGTCACATGAGATTTGATTATTAGTACTGAGTTCAGTTAGAAATGAGGACAATCACAGACTAAACAGGATTTTTTTATATCTTCCTTTCTTTCAACCCATTTTTTTTTTACCAATACAGAGGTCCCATGTAGTGCACCACAAGATGACTAGGAGTCCTGGCATTAGGACATTTTTATTTATATTATCCATTTAAAGCCATTTTCTAAACCTACTTAATCCTGAACAGGGTTCTGGGGAAGATGGAGCCTCTCCAAGCAAACACAGGCTGCAAGGAAGGAACAATCTTTGGAAAGGGCTTTAGTCAATCACAGGGCAAACTCACACACATATACAGCATACAGTATGAACACGCTAGGGCCGAGTTAGCAGTGCCTGTCCACATATCCTGCAAGTCTTTGGACTGTGGGAAGACACCAGAACAACTGGAGGAAAGCCACATGGACACTGGGTGAACATGCAAAATCCATGCAGGGAGGACTCAGGATGTGAACCCCAGCCTTCTTGTTGTGAGGCAGAAATGCTACCATTGTACCACTCTTGGTTAATACTAACACCATAATAAGGTGATAATAAGGGTCACAGTAATCACATAGATAGTTACTGGCATCCCATTCTATTTATCATCACAAAGTTACTTCAGCACCTTTTATGGAGTCCAACGGAGGTCAATTCACTTGACTGGACGGGACTTGGAAAGGCATACACATAGATGGTCCCACAGATGAAAATGTGAATTAAAGCAAAACCAAGCCATGAGTTCAAGGAATTCACTGCAGAGCTTATAGATAGGATTAATGCCGGGGCACAGATCTGGGGAAGGCTACAAAAAAGTTCTACAGCACCGAAGGTTCCCAAGAGCACAGTGACCTTCTTAAGTCTTAAATGAAAGAAGACTGGAACAACCATGACTCTTTCTAGAGCTGGTCAGTTGGCCAAAGTAAGCAATCATGGGAGAAGGACCATGTAAGAGAGGTGACCAAGAACCCCATGGTTGCTCTGGCTGAGTTCTGGAGAACTTCTGTTAAGATGGAAAAAACCTCCAGAAGGCAAACCCTCATTGCATCACTCCACCGATCTGGGCTTTATGGCAGAGTTACCAGACAGAAGCTTCTCCTCAGTAAAATGCACATGGAAGTCTGTTTGGAGCAAAAAGACACTTAAAGGACTTTTAGAATATGAGAAACAAGAGACTCTGATTTGATGAAACCAAGACTAGCTACATGTCTGGAGAAAACCAGGCACTGCTCATTACCTGTGAAATTCCAATACAACAGTAAAGCATGGCGATGGCAGCATCATGCATTGAGGTTGGGACTGGAAGATTAGAAAGGGTTGAGGGAAAGCTGAACTTGTGCAGATATATCCTTAATGAAAACATACTCTAGGGAACTCTGGACCTCAGACTGGACTAAAGGTTCATCTTCCAACAGGACAATGACACAAAGTAAATACAACACAGGAGTGACTTACAGACAACTGTCGGAATGTCTTTAAGTTGTCCAGCCAGAGCTGCCGACTTCAACCCAATCGAGACCTGAAATGCAGGGCCATCTTAACAGAATCATAAGCCCCTGGGCAAAGTAGTGTGCTGGGGGCCCCATTATGACAGTAAAATAGAAAATACTGTACATAGGCATCCGAAGCATTGTAGACCCCTATGCTCCTGTGGCCCTCTGGCCAGTGCCCATACTTAAAAACGACCCTGCTGAAACAGAGAAATGGTCTCCATCCAACCTGACAGTGCTTCAGGGATCTGCAGAGAGGAACAGCAGAAAATCCCAAAGTCACACGCGTCAGACCCAGGAAGACTCCGGGTTAGGATCGCTGCACCCCAGGGGCTTCAAGAACGGACTGGGTTAAGGATCTGAACACGTGTTGTCAATGTGATATCTCAGTCATTTAAGTCTTATTAAATTTACAACAATTTCTAAAATACTGCTGGCGTTTTGTCACTTTGGGATATTCAGTGTTGCTTGATGTGGGGAAAATGACTTTAACCCATCTTTGCGCAAGACTGCAACATCCTAAATGTGAAAAACAGATGGGACCCAAATATCTTCTAGATCAACTGTGTAAGCCGTTGCCGCTTAAACGCTAATCCTATTACGAAGGTGTAAACAGCGTGCATTTTTCTATCTGTCTTTTACAATAAGAACGAGAGTTTCCGTCTTGCGTGCAATGGACCCCAGGATAGACACGAGTATCCCGCGACCCGGAACTGGATAATGGGGGTTCAAAATGTATGCATGCATGTAATATAAATGGGAAATGTCTTAACTGTGTTTTGTATTCTTCAGAAGTGTAATATTAATATTTAAGGGGAGGAATCGTGCTTTCCATTTCGCACTATTCCTCCCAGTCATGCAGGGTACGCACGGGCTTCCTTGAAGGAGACTTACGAGACGTTCAAAGGTCGGCAGTTAAAGCGCGTGCCTCATTGGAATGACTTCGTAGGTCTAACATTACAAGACAATCGGAACAATATATTCCAACTGTCCTAAATATTACGTATACGTAAATAAAATATTTCAGACAACAGTATATTCATGTGAAGAGCGAATCAGGCTGACATCAGGGTTATTTTGAGCTGCACGAGCAGGCGGTAATAAAATAAGGGAGCCAATGGTGGGGGAAGGGGTGGCTTAATCCTTGTCATGTTGCTCGTTGCAGTCTTCGTTTCATTCTACTGTATCTGAATATATGCATTTTTATACCGGCCTCGAGGCTTGCTGTTTTTGTTTCGAGTAAATATTACAATCTCATCCAAGTCGATTTAACGAGCCTGGTGCTGAAGGACAGCTCCGTGTCTTCCACCCGGCCTCTGCGGAGGAATGAATGAATGAGCGAGCGGCGCTACGCAGCCTGCGACAAGTCGATCTCCAGCCCCTCGGAGCAGTCGGGCGGCGTGGTTCAGTCTTTGTAACCGAACAAAGGTATCTGGAAGGCAGTATTTGGGGCGCTAATCATCTTTTTGAGATTACAAATAAAAGTGCGGTTGTGCGTATGGGTATGCACGGAGAGGTTTTATAATATACGATAAGCTAAAAAAATATTCAGTCCAAATAAGCCTCTCTTAACGTTCATAATGGAAAATCGGGTCCTTTTAAATGCATTACGATACGAATGGGAGAACAGTTAAGTGAGATCGTTCTGGCATATTACTAAATCCGTTGCTATAGGTATTTTTGGTTAATTCGTTTTTCTTTGCTACCATGATTCTAAATAAGACTTGCTTGTATAGCTCCTTAAAATGTGACACATAATGCGGTTTTATTATGTTCAAGCAAACATTTTTCCAAGAGCATGCTGGGCTATAAAATGTTTAGAGGATTATGTCACTAAGATTATAATGTCTTATTTTGACTAGATAGTGAAAATGTGAACACTTAAAATATATTCTGTAATCTTTAAAATTATAACAAAATAGACTGCTATATTCAGGGATAGTCTACAACTGAAATAAGACAATGTTAATAAGTAGAACTGATAGGTTTAACTGCTAGCTGAATTATTTTACTGTAAACAGGTTCAACATGTTTATTACTTTTGTAATTCATTGGATTGATTGCTTTGTGATTTTTTTTTTACGTTAGCTTCTGAAAACTATTTGATTTCTACTTGCCATAATTATGCAGCTGGTTTCACACACCATTTGTGATGCTTTCTTTTGTCTCTCTGCTTTTCTGTTTTGTTTCCGTTATGTGAAGTTATGCAGTTTAACATGCTCAGATTAAGACTCCTCAACTCCATTGCCCCAGCTTATTTCTTCACTGCCACTGTGGTTACCATCATCCTGCATTTCTGCTTCTTCATTCCTGCCATTTTCGACAGGAGCCCTGCCACCTTGCTCCACATCATCCTTTTCCTCTTCTTGGTGGTCAATGCCCTTGGGAATTACACAATGACCATCTGCTACCCAGCTGAGAGTGCACAGGGTGAGGTGACACCTCCTGTGTGTGCACCAGATTGCCCTGACAGAGTAGACGCTCACTACCTCTTCAACGGACGACACTTCTGCAAACTTTGTAAGAAAGTTATCCTAAGGCGGGATCACCACTGCTTCTTCACAGGGAATTGTATTGGAAATCGAAACATGCGCTACTTCATCATGTTCTGCATCTACACCTCTGGGACGTGCCTGTATTCACTGGTGCTTGGGGTGGCCTACCTGACTGTGGAGTACTCCCTGTCCTTTGAGAACCCTCTCACCTTCCTCACACTTCTTCCCCTCTCCATAGGCTACTTCTTTTTAGGTAGGTTTCTCAATTTGTTTTTTTTTCTTTCTAAATACTGTTCAAATCTGCAAGAAAACTCTAAAATAGTAAGTTTGTTGGCGTTCATTTTAAAGGATAAGTTTCAGGTCAAAATTATTTCTTCATTACCGTGGTATCAATTTTCCACATAAAACTGTTCTAAAGTGAAGCTTTTTTAAAACAAATTTTATAAATACAGGGTGTGGCAGAAATAACTCCCACATTTCAAAGGGGGATTGAAAAAAAATGCTACGAGGTATCACCAAAAACTTTTTATTTCCCAAATGTAGATATAAAAAAGTTTTTTTACTCTAAGTTTTAAAAATCATATCGTCCAAATGGTGGCCTTGACAGCTGATACACATTTGGAGCCATTCTTGGAAGTTTTCCATCACTCTCACTAGCATGTCGGGCAAAATTCCTTCAAGTTCTTCTTGAATAGCCTCCTTTAGTTGGTCCAAGGACCGAGGACGATGTTTGAAAACCTCGGCCTTGAGGTACACTACAGAAAAAAGTCAGAGGGACTTAAATCAGGCAAGCGCGGTGGCCATGGAACTGCCTCGCGTAAGGAGACCACTCGACCCGGGAACATCTCCTGCAAAATTTTGCTCAGACGACGTGCTGTATGGGCCGTAGCTCCATCCTGTTGGAACCAGAAGTCCTCTAGGTTGTGTTCTTCCCCATACTCTTCAATTTTTGGGTGCAGAAAATTCTCCAACATGTCGCAGTATCGATTGGAATTCACAGTAACTGTGACTCCACCCTCTTCAAAAAAGTAAGGCCCAATGACGCCTATAGACGACACAGCACACCAAATGGTCACTTTTGGGCTGTGAAGAGATCGTGCATGGAGTTCTCGAGGGTTTTCAGCAGCCCAGTAGTGAAAATTGTCTTTGTTCACTGTGCCAGAAAGGTGGAGATGGGCTTCATCGCTACTCCACAGAATGCCAGTGGGAGGCACAGCTGCGAGGATCCCATTACAGCAATCATAATCTTGTATGGGTGTAAAGGAAGGTCAGTATGCAAAATTTGCCTCACAGTTCTTTCTGAAATCTGAAGAGCTGAGGCATGTTTCCGTGCTGAACGCGTTGGAGACAGCTCAATCGAAACCCTCACTGCAGCGATATTTTCGGGTGTTCACACATTTTTGGGACATCCGGGTGGTTTTCTCTTCAGTGCAGATCCTGTTGACCTTACTCTTTGAACCCACAGCAAAATCGTTTTCCGGTCTGGAACACTTTCATTAGCATGTAAATCGAACCGCATACGAAACACCCTCTGCGTCGCAGCTACAGATTTGCCATTTTTGAAAAAAGCCTCCACTACAAAGCCTCGATGCTCACCCGACCATGGCATGGCGACGACTGAAAACTTTATTATGTACCGTACCTAACGGAACGGACCACACCCCTCTACCTGCTTTGGGGACCCCACAGTGATTTTTCGAAATGTGGGAGTTATTTCTGCTGTACCCTGTACTTTGTCCCTGCAGCTTACAATGGGACTGAAGGGTACCAGGGTCCATAGATGAAGGAAATAGCCTTAACACTTAGCTAATATGTATACTTTTAGGCAGCAGAGGTTTCGATTTAAGAAAACATGTCTTGTGTGTTTATGAGGCATAATGAAAGTTAACCAGAAATAATTATTTCATCACAGATTCTTGGAACTAATTTTCTTGTAGTAGGAATACATTTTTTGTTCACTTGTCTGCTCACAGCCACCATCGTGGGTAGATTTAGACTTAAACAAAGGAGGCTGATCATCACGAAAGCCAAACACATGTCTGGAGCTGCTTAGAGAAATTTTGTCTTTCAAGAAAATAGTTCAAAAATGTGCACGTCCAGGGTGTAAACAAAAACTTGAAAAAAAAGCATTTACAGCTTTCATCGACTTCCTTGTGGTAATCACAATACCTTGAAGTTATGGCTTGTAATGCTAAGGATGCATATGAACACTCGTAAAGTAAGACTTGCTGAAAGCAGACCTTCAAGTCTGTAGCACTCTTTTCTCCATGGACAACTACTTGCAGCTAAAAAGGAAAAGAAAAGCTGTTCCCGATTACTGATTATTGACTCTATTAGCAGTTTCAAAAAAATTTAAGAGGAGTCATTTTACTTCAGCTGAAAGTGAAGGGAGCTGAAATGTAGAGCCGTAGAATATTAACAGTGAAAATGGCATTTACTAGTAGAGTGAACACTGTGTAGATGAGTAGCTGTTATGTAGAGTGGCAAGGTAGAACAATCTTTACTGGTGCTGCTTCACACATCACAGGTTTGAATCATGTGCCTGATTGTTGGCCTTGTGGAGTTTACGTGTTCTCCCAGACGTAGCGTAGTGTTCTCTCCAACACATATACAGAGCCATAAAGATGAGCTGACATGAGGATTCCAGGTTAGTGTGAATGGGATTGTGCATGAGTGTGTGCGTTTGTGTGTGTCAGCTATTCCCGTGATAGGCTGCTTCTTACTTTTCACACAGTGCCACGGAGGGAGTGACAGTTTCTTTTAAAATACCCAAATCACACAAATTGTGTGCTTACTATTTTTATTCCTTTCTAACGTGATGTGAATACACTGTTTTACAATACAGTAGTTCCCCCATGTATCCGCAGGAGATACGTTCCAAGATCTACTGCAGATGCACAAA
The DNA here is from genome assembly GCA_026402145.1 of Polypterus bichir lapradei. NCBI lineage: Eukaryota > Metazoa > Chordata > Cladistia > Polypteriformes > Polypteridae > Polypterus > Polypterus bichir. The sequence continues at coordinate 1,131,420 of JANRMT010062798.1, forward strand.
ACTACAGATAGTAGCAAACCCTATATATTTGTTATTTTTTTGTTTACTAGCGGGCTCTGCCCCCTACTCACTTTGCTCACCCACCCCCGGTTTGGTTTACCAGATATACAATTTAAAGAGGTTGTTATTTTCATGGGAAAATTACAAATGCATTATTTTCACTTTTACTTTAAAACTTTTTTAAAAACAATACTTGTCCTTTATTTCTGGCCCTGGGCGTGGTTAAATCTTTCTCGCAGGACATATAATGCTGCTCGTGGGGAGTATGTATGTGCGGGGGCGGCTGAACGCAGGCTAAGGAGATGCCGTCGGATAATCTGCTGTCTTTCTGCTGCTGGCGAGCTGCGTGTTCTTTTTGTCGCGCTGCATGTCGATCATTCAAAAGCCTGTACAGCAGCTATACTTTTGCCACTTCGCGTCATGAAGGGCTCAAAGCACGCTAAGGAAAAGCAGTCGGATCATCTGCTGGCTTCCTGCTGCTGCTGGCAAGCTGCATGTTCTGTTTGTCACTTGTTGTTTTAAGAGCACATGATGTTTGTCTGTCAAAGGCATTCCAACAACTGCTTGGTTAGATGTCCTTGAACTTGTTTTAAATGTGGTCTCACTGCCTTGTCTCGCGGGACGTCAATTTTTTTGCATTACATTAAAGTGTCTCTCGCGCGGACATCAAATTGTCTTCCGAGAAGATGACGTCTCGTCACCCTAGTCTCCCTCCCTGGATTTTTTTTTTTTTTTTTATAATAGAGAGATGTACGTACATATGATAAAGCTTAATTGATAAATTACACACAGTAATACATTACCAAAATTAAATAATAATCAAATAGCTTGTACATTATCATATTGTGTCTCTCAAATTAATGGTGAAAATGATGCCAAATAAAGAAGTAACATGCTAATGCACATTGCTGGAAGGCGTTGAGTTTTCTCCATGCGTTTTGCTCAGAATACAGCAATGTGGACGCAATGCTATGTATCAAAATACAGGGGCTCTGCTGTATTTGTGCAATCTGAAAATGCAGATTAATGTCTGATAACACTGTTGCCTTTATTGAAAAATGGACATATAATATGTTGACGTGTGTCAGATGCCCAATTTGATCCACCATAGACGGGTGGCACCACTGCATACAGAAATCCTTAAATCCACAATCAACACATTCTCTGCATGCCCCATATTTGCGCCGTGTGCAATGTATAACACCATGTTCATGTCAATCCCTCGCAAAAAGTCTCAAGCTGGACATGCAAATCAGTATTGACTGTGGTAGGCAACGATGAAGACAGACATGTGCTGATTTAGACAATGAGGGCACGTCATTAAACGCACAAAGCTTAACGCTTGAAACTCATAATGTTCATTTGTATGTTCATTGCATATACTGTTCTGCACAGTGGCTGTCCCAGGTGAAAAAAAACAAACCGTGAGGTACTCCACTTGAAAGACACGTTTGTAGGCAGACATGAATTTTAAATACCCGACAGAAAACACAGGTCTGCAAAATTTAGCTCATAAAAATTGAAAAAAGTTATTCATTCATTAACACAAGAAAATGATAAACTTAGAATGTTTTCATCATATCACATTTAAGTACTAAAATAAAAGAAATGTAATTAAGATTGAACAACTTACACACTTTAGCCAAGTATACAATATCCTTCTAAATCCATTTACTATGAAAGTATATTTGGTCAATCTAATATTTTTAAATGTATTTGTAAAGAACACAACAGCAACACTTGCTCATTGGCTTACATTTAACTTCTACAGTTTTTGACACTTCTCAGTTTCCTTGATCCAAAACTTGGTTTGACAGTCGTTCCTTGTCCACTTTTTCTGGTGCGTCCCTAAGAATCATCCTGCAGCTGCTCCCCATCTAACTGACATCGTGATGTCCCTGCTACTTTCTTTCCATGTTCTTGATATTCTGCTGGGATCCTTCACACTGCACTTCACTGACTGCTGCAAGATTTTCAGAAAACAAAATTCCAAATATCAACCCAAAGAGTTCCCATTTGGATCTTCATTGTTACTGAAAGACTTTCAAATGATGTGTTTGTGTGATACCCAAGCCTCTCTTTCCAGGCTCATTCATCGCACCATCAGATTCTGCATCAGAAATCAATTTTCTAATATCGGGCCCTCTTTGAATTTAGCCTCAGACAAATCCAACAACATCAGGCACAAATGCATCAGACGGGCTCCATGTTTTGATGGTGCTTTGACAAACTGCTTCATTAAACCGAGCTTAAAATGAAGTGGTTGCAGGAGCACTTTATCTGGAACCGTCAAGCTAGGTGTGATCATATTTCTGGCACCAACCTGTAGCTTTTTTCTAGCAGGCCATTCCTTCTTAAGCCCAATGTCGGTTATTGGCCCTGCTGTCCCACTCACAGAGGAAATGTGGGAATTTTGTATGCCCTGACTGCTGAAACAGGAAGACCTGCACAACATTCAGGTCTACGTAAGCAACAGTTCATGGGCATTGTCTTATATATAAACATCTGTCTGGTCCGGAAGTGAGAGGTGGAATTGGAGTAAGGGGTCCTACCTCCGAGAAAACAGAAAACTCGCTTGGCCGCTAACAACACAAGCAAGGCGAGCACGTCAACAAAACGAAACCTCCAAAGAAAGACAAAGTCGCTTAGCTGCAAATACACAAGCGATGTGAGCACATTGGCAAAATAAATCCTCCTAGGAGAGAGATGCCCAGAGTAGTTCCTTTCAATCACCTGACATTTCAATTTTTTTTCTGACGATTTCAATAGTTTCTGGGACCCTGGGCTTTTTACAGCACGGGCTTATACAGCTAGTCTCTATATATAATCTTCATTTGGATCTTGATCTTTGCTTGTCCATGAATGAATTAGAAGAAGAAGCACTAGATGGCAGTAGAGAGACAGCTAAAACATAAGCATTGCATTAAGAATCTCCTCCAGGCTTATACTACTGAAGACTGTAGTACGCCAGTCACACCTCAAAACACAGACATTCAAACTAAACAAATTGTTGTGCTTTAAATTAACTAAAGAGATCTTCATTTAGATCTTGATCTTTGTTTGTCCGCGAATTCCACGCATGCGTAGACCACCTTCCAGTTTAGTACGTTGTTGTTACTCACGGATGTCAACAATGTGCTGGAATAACAAAAGGGGTGATGGACAGTGTTACGCTGGTTAGCTCCTGAGGCCTGGTTAGAGAATGAGATTGCCGAAGATAAAAGGTATGTGCCTACGTAACATATGAATGAAAGAAAGACAGTGGGTAAAATGAATGACAATGTAACAGCACGTTCCGGAAATTATTATTGTTACGTTGTAGCCGGCGAGTGCTGCGCGTCTCACAGTTGTACCGTGGCTTGCTCACATGTCAGTGAAGTGATCCCTATTTATGCTTTAAAGAGCCTGGATACCTATGTGTCCCCCTTTTATAACCATTGCTCCGTGTATATTGCCTTACTCTTTGGATTGCCACAAATCAACCTGCGAGATTGGAGAAAGGTTGAGAAGAGATCGTGAGAGGAAACGACAGCGTCATGAAAACGAGACGGACTGTGGACAGACAGAAGCAGAAATGCTCCTACACCACCACATAATTATGATTCGGACAGTGATTCCAAGTAGGCCGTTCCTATCGAATCAATATCCAAGAGTTTTCTTTTGTAATTTTGTTTCCCTTATAAAAAATCATAATGCTGTGCGAAGGGACCAGTTCACGACTGGCAGCCACGTTTAAACAGGGAGCCCTTCACAGACAACTTTAACACACGCAATGTAGTTGGGCGCACATGGCTAGTATATAACTGTTAAAACAACGAAGAAAGAGATGATTTGCTTTAAGCTGAGGTTTTACTATTGGGAAATATTAAATTGAAGGAAATTCTTACAAAGCATCGATATCTAATTGAGTATACTGTGAAAACATACACGTATATTTGTATATATTTATAAATTACATAAAAAATGTGTTTATATAAAAAATGTTACATGAAGAAGATAAATGGTTTTCATGTTTGAATTGAGCACCCAAAAATATATAAAGATCACGTGAAATATTCATAACATTTGTTTCCAACTATACCTGTGAAATTTGATGCGATACCCTTAATGTGAAGGCATTTGTTGGACACGGTTTTTCTCCATCGCTCTTAAAGTTGTCTGCCTAAACCTCAGAGAACTGGTTTTCAGTTAGTAAATACCGTATTTTACTGTTTTCGCCAAATAGCACTTCTTTTCAGGTCAGCTTTTGCTTTCCTAGGTCTTTATTATGTAAAACATCCTTATATATAATTTGATACTATCCATGTGTATGGTGTTCGCATCAATACCCCATATGTATGGTGTTTGCATCAATCTGATACTATCCGTACGTATGGTTTTCACATCAATACCTCGACTCAATACAAGTTAGAACCATGCAATGGGACTCTGCCTCTGTAGTTAGAACATAACATGGCAAACGAGGACATAGTATTACGTGATTGGCTAAGAATGTTTGAATGCTTCAGTGACGCCACTGGACGGCCAAGTATAGTAAGTCGGTGTTGGTTCGAGCAGATAACAGTAAGTTCGGTTGGTTTTTGGAACGTTGGTTTGGTGGGGCATACTTTCCAGGACTGACATCGTCGACTGATTTAAACCCTTCGACAGCTCCAGAACCGTAAGAAATTTAGAATATATCACCATTTGCTTGCTACGTCGAAATCTATCTTTGGACAGTTCAGTTTTGGCATCCGTCCTTCTTACATCTATTGACAAACTGAGTAATGACGGCTGGGTATTAACAACAGTCATTGTTTAAATTTTAGCCTATCTCAGATCTAAAATGATCACGCCAACATAATTATTACTCCGACTCTGATTAGAGTCGTAAAATACGGTTTGTTTTGAAAATTTGTTTGCTGGAAAAAATCAAATGAGGCGCGCCGAAGAGCTGAGTTCATGTCTCGCAGCCCTGTTTAAACAGGAAGCTCTTCATTACATCGGCCGAAAAGGTCTATTTTAAGCACAAATCAGTGCCATGATAACAAAATCATTTCAAGGACTTGAAAAAAAACAAATAAGTCTTTGCAGAGAAAGTATGGATTTCACAAATGTAGAATTTGTAGCCCAATTCGATCGGGCTCCCAGTCGCTAGTGTTCATTAAAAATGTATCAGCCTATGTGAAAGGTGTTCTTTTTTTAGGAAAGGGTTGATGTGTGTGAGTTAACTTTTTGGATACGGGCCCAGGCTAGAAACCCCATTCCTCTGGCCTAACACCCTTTATACTAAACCCCTGCCACCACCATGCACGGGAGTTTCCACTTATGTTGCTACGTGCCATTAGAAGATACGCTTTAATTAATTCCATATATTTTTTAACCCTTTATTTTTATTCTGCTTACAAAACAGTCATTGTCGAATGTTCCCTGAAATGACTGAAACTGGTTTTCAATCCCCTTGAATCGAGCCTTCAGTGTTTTCGCATTTACCATCTCCCTTGATGCGCTGAAGACGTAAAGGAGCAGAGCTAACTGGCATAGCTTACAAGGAAAGGTCAAGTCTTAGTCACCTAATGCACCCTGTACACGTATGGTACAGCCCTGCCCAGATCGGCCTCCACCTACATATTGCTGTTGGCGAAGCTGAGGAATCTCCTGCAGGGCTTTCGATTTGGTGGTGCGTAAATTTTTTAAAGTTGACGCTGCTGGTGGGAATTGGCCGAAGGGTCTATTCTTGTCGCGTAATGCATCCTGTTCTTTTGTATTGGGTCAATTTGGTCGTGTGACTTTTTTACTAATGCGCTCTTATTGTTTGTTTTGGGTTCCGAGTCTTGATGGGATAACGTCCCGTAGTAGTGAAACAGGACAAACGTTAAAAATCAATAAACAAAAAGGTATCGCTAGCTAAGCGGAAGCACGGTACACTCCAAAACGCAGAGGTAGACCAACTCCCCACTCCTGACGTCACGCTTTCCTCACCCCTCAGCATCTGTCTCGGATTAGCACAAATATATCGCTCCCGCAAGTGAACTATGATTCTTAGCACGATGAGAGAAGTCGCAAAATCAACCAGATTGTTCAAGCAAATTCTAGAAAAAAAACGATCTAAATCCGTTAAGTAGTTCTCTCATGACAGACAGACTTTGGATTTTATTTATATATATATATATATATAATATATAA
>JANRMT010062798.1:1137984-1182978 GCA_026402145.1 Polypterus bichir lapradei
AGAGAGAGAGAGAGAGAGAGAGAGAGAGAGAGAGAGAGATGGAGACCTTTATTGCTTCAAATCGGACATATTTAGTAAATTTTAAGGTGTTTTCCAACATATATAGACAGGATGGGGGGGTTTGGTTTGAAGGATCCCCATTGTATGCTCCAAAAAACGGAACACAATTATGTGGCATATTAATACAGACCATGATTGTAAAGAAATAACTTCAACTTGAAAAATGATGTACTTACCCTTTAAAAAGACTGAATTAAAGGACCCATTCTCTTCTTTTGTTCTTCCAGGAGCCATCCCAGGCCTGCAGTTCTTCCTGGTCCTCATGCTCTATGTATGGCTGGGGATAGGACTGACCTGTGCTGGGTTTTGTTGCCAGCAGATCCTGTTGGTGGCGCGAGGTCAGACATGGTGCCAGATGAGAAAAGGCCAAGTGGTCCAAACCCGGAACAGCTGGAGGAGTAATCTGAGTGATGTATTTGGGAGGCGCTGGTTGCTTGGCTTTGTTGTTCCTTTGCAAACAGCCGAGTTTACACAGGATGAAACTGCTGACAAAAGAGACTAACTAGAAAACAAACTGGTTTTGTCTTAAAGCTGTCAGTGCCAGAGCAAGGATTGCCAATAGTTTTCCCCAACAAGAATTAAAAAAAAAATTAATGTAAATAAGAAGACCGTAGTGCCCAACCTTAGGTGGGCAGTACATAACTGAACATAGACGTATGACACTGTGAGGGGATCCAGTTCTGACTGGGTGTCCTGAGGGATACGGGTGCATATACCAGTCCCATATGCCCATTTACATTAAACACTTTTACAGGTAAGGGATAACTTGGAAGAAATTTGCAGTTCCACATTGCCAAAATATGGGAAATTGAGGGAGAGCGTAAATGATCACTTAAGGTATCCGTTTCTCCATATAGCATAAAAATATAAAAATGTGGTGGAGAAACAGACTAAACATAAAAAAAAAAAACTGCACAAGCACATCTCACAAAGTCCTGTCCTCCATTAGCCAGGAGCTGACCTGCATCTTACTGGATGAATGAGTATCAGCTCTTAGGCTACCGTACTGGTTTAGACTCACAAACCCAGTTATTTAGACCAAGCAAAGTTAGACTTTCCTTTTCAAATTAACAGTATGTCTTTGGGCTGTGAGAGCAAACTCACGGGAACAAGGGTAAGAGCAACTTGCACAAAGAATGACTTGAAGTGAAGCCCTGCTTCTATCTGGCAGACAAAAACAAACACACTCTGGAAAGAAATCATGTCAAAGGGGACCTCTCAAGCACGGGTTATCTTCAGAACTTCTCCAAGTAGAAGGTGCAATGGCACAGCGGCTAGCAAACACTGAAGATACTCCTTACTCATGGAGTCACCTCTGATCCCATATTTCATCACCTTTTTACCTATTATAGGCCCCCGGGCAAAGCAGTGCACTGAGACCTCTACCTACACAACCATTTAGCAAGTCACAACATACATAGATTAGCATGGGGGGGCAACTGCCCAGCGTGCCCATGTGTTAAGACAGCCCTGTTTTTTATTTTATCAAGTGAGCTGGATGAAGGTGTAGTGCAGAGCAGTGCCACTTTGCAGAACTTGGTCTAAAGTTTCACAACCACTTGATGTACCTTCATTGTTGAATTTGAATTCCCCACTGTTGTGGGGGTTTCTGTGAATTTGGGGTATCTCAAATAGTCCAAAGGCATACCATTAGATTGATCATGAAAGTTAAATTGTCCACGTGTAAGTGAGAATGGGGGAGCACAGGAGTGTGCCTTCTGATGGACTGGCATCTTTGTCCAGTGCTGGGTCCTGCTGGGCTTGAACCTGTAATGGAACAAAAGCATGTTCAGTGGACAGATGGAAATGAAAACTGTGTGCATTGTTAGAGAAATACCACATTTCTCTTGGTTTTCTCAGGGTCTTGCACGTATTTCTAAAGAATTTAAGTGAAACTACTGCTTCCTTGAAAATAATTTCTGGGGATATTCTTCCTTGGACACTCCGCTGACAAAGGGCTAAACATGTGTTAATATTACAAGACCGAAAAACTGAACAGTTTCCTTAGGCGATTTATATCCTCACATTTATTTTAATCCATTCTGCTGTGCTACAGGGCCTGAAGGCCTAAGACAGCTTGTGCTCAAAATGTTTCAGTGGACAATAAATGTAGAGAAGCATACAGCATACAGCAATAACGAAAAGAGACAGAAGTAGAAGAAGAAACACCCAGAAACAGGCTGCATAAGTGTTTGCTTTAACTTTAGGGCGAGAATGTTTCTATATTAGTGCCGAGTACGGATGGTGTGGAAGGCAGCCTATTGACTCTCATATCAGAAGCCATCAACAGCAAGATTTTCTTTCATTTGTATTCCAAATTTTGTTAAGTCAAAGTAGTAAATACTTGTTTGTTAAAACATGCATAGCACACATTTATGAAACAAGTTGTATTAACTGTTTTTTGCAGAATTGTGCATTTGACTGACAATTTAACAGGACCATCATATGAATAAACTGAAAGAATATTTGAGAAAAAACAAAAACAAAACTACATTCTAAATGTTTCTAATGGATTGTATTTTTGTAGGTGTTGTCATTTGCTTTAGCTCTTGATACTGGAATAAACTTGTAAAATGTTGCAATTTGAAGTTAAGTTGTTTGGGAGAGTTCATTTCTTTACCGACACTTTTTTGTTTTGCTTTGTATTTAACTTACTGTACGTCAGGGTTATCTAGATATGACAGTGGGTCAGAGAATAATGAATTCAGATGGCCCTGTGAAGTCACAGTCGGCATCAGTTTCTTACCATTGGCACATGGTGAGTCAGGGCTGGGTACTGAACTGGAAACTTACAGGCTCAACTGCTTTGTCAAAGGGCTATTTAGTTTAGAGCAAGAGTGCTTACCTGACACACACACACATACACACACAGAGGTGAGTCTCTTTATATTATGTTTGGGCCCATCTATACATTGCAAGCCTACTGGACAAACAAGCTCAGACAACGAAAGAAGAGATGGTTTACATCCCAAAATGTATGGAAAATTTTAGAAAATTGTATTGCAGACCTGCCAACAACCCACCATAGATACCCAGAGGATGGTTGGGTGACCCATCCAGGATGGAAGTGGAGTCCTTCCCCAGCCAGGATGCCATAATGGAAGGATGGGTTAAATAGGGGCGATGCCCAATCAAGATGCCTTATGATACCTGTCCTGGGTGGGATGCCCCCAGTGTACAACAACTGGCAGGAGAGCATGGCAGGGGGAAGTTTACCCACAACTTTAATAGGGAGTAGTGCCCCTCATATAGAGTCCCAGTTTGGACACCTGCAGGCCTGCATGGGAGTCGGAGACCTGTAGGACTCCCTGGCAAACAGCAGAGGGCGCTGCTTGGTGAATCTCCCCAGCTTTCTCATAACTTGAAAGTGCTTGCAAATAGCTTTGTGACATCACCGGAACGCAGTAAAAAAGACTGCACTGCCTTGTCCAGGTGAGTCAGAGGAAGGAAGGCAACACTCGACTGGAGGAGAGAGAGAAAAGCCATTTTTAATCTTGTGTATACAAGGTAATTGTAATAAAACACCCTCCATTTAATAATAATACTACATTGTGATGGTGTGTTTGTGTTTTGGAGGTTGAGGTTCAAAGGTGTCCCCTAACCTTCACATCACTTAGGGTTTCAGAATCAATGCTGGAAACTGATAAATTAAAACCGTGTACTGTAGCACATAGATCACTAATACACACTGCTTGAAAAACAGTAACAAAAATAATGTAACTAAAAAGTTTTGATTTTTTTGAGATTATAGACTTAAACGCACAATGCATACAATAAAATTTGGGGTCTTAATGTCAAGGTAATGGAGGGAAACATCTTCCTAGTTCCATTTTTGTTGATGAGCTGCACGAGGGAGTCCAGTGGAGACTAACATGAAGGTTCGATTGATCTTACCCAACATCAGCAACTCACAAAATCGTGTGAGAGAAAACGGGTCTGAAGGAAAACTCTGACATGGACAAAGTGGGAAGCTCAAGGTCTTCATTTTTAAAAACCACAGGAGACAAATGAGTAATAAAATATTATTTAGTCTCCTAGGCAGAATGTTTTTAACTGGTCAGTCATGATAAGAATTCTGTCACACTGGTAAGAAAGCAACAGCTTTATTACGTTAAAATGCCTGTGAAAACGCAACTAATAAAAAGAGGGCACTTACCAAATAAATACAAGATCTTAAAGGAGATTTAGAAAATGCAGTAATGGAAAACGTTTAGCATAAACCAATCCTGTAACAGTTGCATAGATTTAAAACCCAGAAGAAATCACTTCAAAATGGTTTCATAAAGTTAAAAAAAAAAACCAAAATACACAAACAATACTCATTTCTGTCCTTGGTCTCCAACTCTGTCTGTTTAAAAAAATCTTGTGCAAAACCATTTTTAAAACAACTTAAAGTATATTTAAAACATTTTGTTTTATTAGCTTTTCTGAAGTTTTTAAAATTCCATGAAATAATAACAGTATGAGCTTTTAGAGAGAAAAATAACGTTATTTACTATAAAATGCATTTGGGATAATATAATCCTTTGAAATATGAACATCATAACATTCAGTAACAAGTTCTACTTTAGTTTTCACAAATCTGAAATAACAAAGTTTAGAAAATATAAAGAACCACAATGGACATTGAGGATTAGACCATCGAAAGCACAGATCCAGAATATTAGGCCCAAATCTTTAACACCTATTGCTTTAGGGACACGTCCAGCTGTTCATCTATTCTACAACACTACTACCAAACTCAAATGAAAGTGCGTAACATTCACTTTAAATTTTACACGTACTGAAAATCCCATACAAAGAAGTGCTTCTTTAATCACACCAAGCAGTATCACTCGGTAATTTAAAACACATTCACAAAATGGACTGCTAGCTCTTACTGACATCTGAGAAGAGGCCGTTTATGGAAGACCACTTAAACCCTTATTGCTAATTTTAGGGCAAAATGAAAAGCGAGGAGTAGAACGTCATGTCATTTTCTAAGCCATTTAAACCAGACTAGGGTGCAGGGAAATATTGGAGCCTATCCCAGCTAGCCCAGGCCACAAGGCAGGAACAAATCCTGGACAGGATGCCAGTCCATAGCAAGGCGAATACTCACGTCACCATTTCACCTAACCTGCATGTCTTTGAACAGTGGGAGGAAACTGGAGCACAACACGCAAAACTCCACGCAAGGAGGACATGGGACACAAACCGTGTTCTCCTTACAGCGAGGCAATGGCACTAACACTGTGCCACTGTGACGTAGGAGCTTAAAAAAAAAAAATAATAATAATAAAAACCCCAGTTACCTCACTGAGACACAGACATTGCTACACTATGACAAAGATAGATATAAAAATATGATTTATGTATTCATTAGTAAATCAAAAGAAACACAATTTCTAAAAAATTCTTTCAAGGCTGCAATTCTGTTCTTTTCTTTTTTTACGCTGACATCACAACCCAACAGTGGCTTAGTGTAGACAAATAAGGTGAAGATGCTACAGTTGTACTATACAGTGATGTTCAACAGAATTTAAATACTTCACATTTTCCTCTGTAAAAATGTATTATATTTCCCAAAAAGGAAATCTTTTTTAAATTACTTAGGACAATTTTCTTGGGGCAACTGGAAACTGCTTAGAATGGCTTGTTAAAAAAAACAAATTGTAAAATTCTTTATAATGTTCTGCTTCTATAATCTGCCTATCAGACCAGCATTTACCAGTTAAAATACGGCAGGAGGCACAACACTACAATATGGAGATCATCATGCTGTAGAATTCTTGTTCTGGCCTGTGCCACTGTGGTAGGCGATACAACAGATCGTGCATTAATGTCAAGATGTGTAGTTAAACAATAATTTAATTTAATAAAGCTGAAGTACTTGGACATGTTTAATTAATATATTTTTTGGGTGCCTCCAGCACTTTTCCCAAACACTGTTACTGAAGTGGAGTAACCTTTCTAAACTTTGTGTGAATGTAACTGGCCAGGAGTTCCAATTCCAGTGAGCTCCAGCCTCCATTCAAAACATCTCCAACAACTGTGTATATATATTATATATATTATATATATATATATATATATATATATAAGTTCCTTACAAGTTCTTTGGTTTTTCCATCCGAATACACAAACAAACTAGACAGTTATGCAGTTATGTAGGTTGCCTTGAGCCCAGTGCAGAGTGGGCTCTGGCCAGTCACATTTAAATGGTTCATTACATACCGCAGACTGGCTAAATTTAACACTTTGTGTATATGCAAAAGGTGGTCATGCGAGTATTCAGTCAAAATAATAAGTGTTGTATTTACTATTTTAAAGGAAAACTGAAAAAATGTCAAACTGATGATGCATTTTCAAAAGCATGACAGTTAAAACAATATGGGATAGATAATCAAGAATATCCTTACTTAAAAAGAAAGCTTCTCAGTTTTCGATTTATGAAAAAGGAGGATAAGGGAGCAAATAATACATTTTTTTCCCCAGCTAATAAAATCACAATGAATATTACTGTACTGCTTTCTTATCTCTACAATAAACAACATATAACAATCTCTGGTATGAATACATTACAAACAGAAGTGAAACTAAAGAGTACATCTGTTTACTGGAGGGGGTCAGACATTTCGCAGTTTTAAAGGGCCATCTATGATACCCCTACCATCTTAATTTAGACCATACAACTATCAAACATCTACTTAAGAAAACGGCTTATTCCTCAAGTTATTTAATGAGGAAAGTGATGTCGCACTCCTTTAAGGCCATTAAAACAATGGATCATATGACATTAGAATTTAAATTTTCAAAAACATGATTTTGAGAAATTTGCTGGTCTCTTTGCTTCAACACTATCATCTCAGAATTGTTTAGCTAATGAGGTAGCAGAAGGTGCAACAAAAGCATATACAATTTAGCACATACGGACATAATGTTAGCTTAAACGACAGGAGTAGACTATGTGCAATGTTCTTGCTTAATTAGACAACACACAAGACAACACGATACAAAAACGAATGCGGTTTTCATTTTTCTTCTGCAAGGCATTATTTCAGTGAGTCAGTTTTCAGAATATACAACCAGCAATACATAATCCTCCAAAATAAACATAACAAAAGCAATGTAAGGCTTATGAAAGAATAAAATACAGCATTGAAATTCTTGTTCCCTGTTACCTTTTGCATGAAACAATTTAAAACAATGAAATTCTTTAAACGTGCATGAAACATTTCAAAATTTTAACTTCAAGTAGGCATAAAGCCATACATAAAATGTACATGCACTTCTGCAGGTGTCCCATTTTGAACATTAAGACCACACATTGTTTCGTACCTGTAAAGTGACCTTGCACTAGAAGAGGCTAAATTAAATACCTTTATGCAGCCAACACGATGAGAAGTTAAAGGATTATCAACAAATGTAACTACAAAAATGACATTTTCCCCCGATATTAAACATAGGACAAGGACATGAGCTCAGCAATCTGGCACTCTCTGAGGAGGGGGATAAAATTGAATAATCAATATCAACCCAAAATATAGTCAATAATCCATATTGGCTGATATTTTAATTGAATGTTTTCCTATGCAGGGCGGCACGGTGGCGCAGTGGGTAGCGCTGCTGCTTCCTCGCAGTTAGGAGACCTGGGTTCACTTCCCAGGTTCTCCCTGCATGGAGTTTGCATGTTCTCCCCGTGTCTGCGTGGGTTTCCTCCCACAGTCCAAAGACATGATGATTCTAAATTGTCCCTAGTATGTGCTTGGGGTGTGTGTGCGTGTGTGGGCCCTGCCCAGGGTTTGTTTCCTGCCTTGCACCCTGTGTTGGCTGGGATTGGCTCCAGCAGACCACCCGTGACCCTGTAGTTAGGATATAGTGGGTTGGATGGATGGTTTTTCTATACATGTTCGCTTATCCTTTTGACCAACATGAGTGAAGTTACAGTACAGGCCAAAAGTTTGGACACACCTCCTCATTCAATGTGTTTTATTTTCATGATTGAAGGCATCAAAACTATGAATGAACACATGTGGAGTTATGTACTTAACAAAAAAGGTGAAATAACTGAAAACATGTTTTATATTCTAGTTTCTTCAAAATAGCCACCCTTTGCTCTGATTACTGCTTTGCACACTCTTGGCATTCTCTCGATGAGCTTCAACAGGTAGTCACCTGAAATGGTTTTCACTTCACAGGTGTGCCTTATCAGGGTTATTTAGTGGAATTTCTTGCTCTATCAAAGGGGTTGGGACCAGCAGTTGTGTTGTGCCTAAGTCAGGTTAGTTGGACGATCATTTATTTTTCAACAGGACAATGACCCCAAACACACCTCCAGGCTGTGTAAGGGCTATCTGACCAATAAGGAGAGTGATGGAGTGCTGTAAATGTCATGAAAATAAAGAAAACACATTGAATGAGGAGGTGTGTCCAAACTTTTGGCCTGTACTGTATTTAAGGTAGTTGTTAATAAAAAGAATGCAGAGACACAGCAGCTCTGAAGTTCTAAGTTCCCAAAACTTAAGAAGTTATGTGTGAACATAAAGGGACAAAGTATTTATCAAGTACTTTTGTGTTAAAAAGTGTCAATGCACTAAAAAGTTGCATTAAATAACAAACAGTACATTTCTTTGCCCAATGTTCTTTATCAATGTAGTTTGCAGGTGGTTTATTTCCCAAGAAAAATACACACTGTGCACAGCTTACGTTTTCAGTTTCATTTATCCATATGCTGTTAACTTCAAGATAGCATGCAAAATAATTCCTCATCTTTCATACTATGCTACAACTACTCTTTACATCTTAATCTGCAACTTTAAATACATCCATCCATCCATTGTCTAACCCGCTATATCCTAACTACAGGGTCACGGGGGTCTGCTGGAGCCAATCCCAGCCAACACAGGGCACAAGGCAGAAAACAAACTCTGGGAAGGGCACCAGCCCACCGCAGAACTTTAAATACAAAAACAAAACCAAAAATGGAACAGCTTGAACAGGTTCCATTTATGAGGCCTTCCCCAAGAATATCAGAGAGTCTGTAGTCCTTGTATCCATTCCATGATCTGCTTACAGAGCTTACAAAACATTTTAAATTAAAAACATCGGTTACAGCCACTGACAACAAATAAGACTGGAGTTAAAGCACCAGCAGCACCCATTCCTTCATTTATAATCTCATTCTTTCAGATAGTACGGGCAATGAAGAAACAGACGGATACAAACAGCTTCGTAAAGGGTAGCCACAAGGCTTGTTAAGTCATTGACAACTGCAAAAAAACAAAAAACAAACAACAACAAAACCACTTTGCTTTTAGTAGTCCCATTAATGCAGTAAACATAACTTTTTCCATCTCATATCTATGTTCTTTATACCCTTTCTCCATCTTGAACACTGTACCACCCAGTTCAAGCCATTAAAGTGTCACTGCCCTTTGCTAAATACTCCACTAAGGTGATAACTGTTCTTTATAATTTTTGCCACAAATTTCAAACTAAAAAAATCACCCACCCTATTCCTTTTGACACACTGCTGACTCGTTAGAATTCTAGCCTGGGCACTGACTGTGTGGAATGTGCACCCTTTCAAACTACAGTGGTACCTCGGTATACGCCCTTAATCTGTTCCAGATCCTTTGACTTAATAAGAAATAAACGGAAAATGATTAACCCGTTCCCATGAAAAAAAAAATCCTATTGTTATTGGCATATTATACATTGATGGGGTTGTATAAAATAATTTAAACACTGCTTAATACTAAAATACATAAATACAAAAGCAATCAGATGAAATAAATGAAAATTTAACCTCACTTTACCTTTTAATAACGTCTTTGTTTTTCACAATCGTAGATACAGTCGTTCTCGGCATACGGTATGCAGCAGCCAAGTCCCGAATACGCATGCCAACTTCATACTTTCCAACAATCAATTCAAATTTACACGAAAAAAACACAAAATCACGTGAAAATTCACGTTATAGCACGTACTGACGCTCATGGGCAGTCGTGGGTTTGTCTCGAGAGAGGTAAACAAGGGTATCGCGCAGGTTGTTCACTGAATGCTAGCAAATGGCGTACTGACGCTCGTGGGCAGTCGTGGCTTTGTCTTGAGAGAGGTAAACAAGGGTAGCGCACAGTGTTCTAGCACGCAAGTCGTATTCCAAGCAAAATTTTTCGCGTCCAAAAAGGAAGTATACCAAGTTGGACTTATTCCAAAGCGGACGTAAACCAAGGTACCACTGTATCTGCATTGGGTTTCCTTCCACATCTTAAAGATGTAAATGTCAGGTTGACTGACAATGCTAAACGGCCCAGAAGAGTGAATGCAACTGTGATGTTCTTGCATCCACCCCTGCCAAGATAGGCAATAGCCCCTTGTGACTTTGAATTACACAAGCAAGAGACACTCCTGTTTCACTAATAAATTATCCTCAGACTCTTAGGTAAAAATTGTACACATTTCCTAGTAAAAAATGTAGCATTTTGAAGGTGCACTTAAGTATTACCCAAGGGCAGACAACTAACAATCATTAAGGACATTTTGTGACTGAAAGTACACCATATAAATTCCCAAAAATAAAAAAATAAAAATTTCACTCCCATACAAAAGCAACTAGATTACTACTAGCATTCTTCAAAATGTCTGTCATCATGTCAAAATTAAATTACCATAATCTATTTTTCTAAGCTGTACATTACAACCAATAATACAATTTTTTAAAAATACATTTCCACAAAATACATTATTTCCTTAGAATAAAAAAAAAGAATTCTGACAATGTTCCCAAAAAAAACCCTATTAAAAATAATATTTAAATTAAAATGTACACATGGACTCCAACTTTGTCCTTTACTGTCAAATGATGAAAGGCAATTACAATATGGTTCCCAGTGGTTAGTTACACACTTCAATAGGGTGTATATGTTATTAGGCACAGCTGTCAGAAACAGTGCATTTAAATTCATTAAAAAAAAATATGGAAAAGCAAAATTGGACATTGGGAATTGTTTCAAAGTTGTCAACATACAAGGTGCATCCAAGTGATCTGCTGCTTTACAATCAACTACAGGATAATCTATTTGTTATTATCATTACCATATCTGAAACCTAGTAACACTGAGATTTGGCAACAATCAACAGGACTGAAAATGCATTTTGCATTATGTAGCAAAACAATGCATTATTTTAATAAGGTCTAACAGAACACACAAGTTTTTATTAGACAGCCATGACTGAAAATGATCACGTGTTCATAGCAGAATACTGTGAAGAGGGAGCTCCCTCTCTTTGTTCATTACATCCATTTGGAGATGCACTTACAAGGTGGGTTGTCTTGAGCATGGCTGTCTGCAGCTTGGCCAGTACTTCTGGGTCACCACTTTTAACAACTTCTAAAAAGAGGCTGGTGTGCTCTTTCAGAAGCTCCAACTCGTTCTGGGTTTTTCGGCTCTGTCGTATTAACTCTTTAGTTCGTAAAGTGATGCCTAGCAATCCTGACTTGCTGAGAATGTTATAAGTATTGCAGAAACGTTTTCGTTTATTTTCTTTAATACGCGATACACTGTCAGTACTGTCCTCTTCACTCCTAATGTTTTTAAGATCACTGACGGGTAATGGATTAATTGAGGGGCAGTTGGAGAAGAATTCTGGTAGACTGGAAGACTGAGGTGACATTTTTTCTTGAAAGTAACTGGTTTCAGAAGGTTTGTCTATTACATCATTAGATTCATCAGTAGTTAAAACATCATCCTTTGCCTTGTGCCAGTCATGTGAAGGCTGCTTGATGCCTACATCATGCATGTTGACAACAGAACACTTGTCGACAGAAGCACTACTTTCTATGGTTATTGCATTATCTTCCTTTTCCCAATTATATGCTGTGGTTTTGCTTTTAGCTGGCAACTCCTGTGAAGAAGAGAAGGAAGTGGCCTTTTTCGATGTTTTATCTTCTGGATGTGGAGCTATTTTTGGATAGGATTTTAACAATGGACGATAGTTTCCCAATCTCTGCTTTCTCTGCTTCAGTATCTTTTGCTGGTTGCCAGGATTTGAAACAACAGGTTGCAAAAAGACCACCTGAGGTTGTGGGATCATTTCGAGTGAGGGATGGAAAGCCCAGGGTTTAATCTGTGGGATGGCATTATCTGGCTGAATAATAAAATAACAAAAAAAAAACATTAACTTTTCACAATTAGAGATGCATGAAAAATGTAACAGTTATGCTAAACAAAAACAGTATTTACATTTTAATTATGCATTTAACCTTTTTTCATTATACAAAGCAATTTTCCCAGTGATCACCATAGCAAAGTACACTAAAAACAAATTAAAAATAAGATTAACAGGCCTTAAAACTTTATATATCTTCTTTATTTGTACAACAAAATATATAATTTTTAAAAAATTATGCTATGTGGAACTTCCATTTTCTGGAAAAATAACCAAGTTTTACTTAAACGGTGTAAGTACTCTAACTTTCAATACTTTTTTTGTAGGCAGCATAATAGCAGGATTTAGGGTTTAAATCACTTGACAAGTCACTGTATATTTCACATTTTTGGATGCTCTTTCTATGTTATATTAATTGACGATTCTAAATTGACCATCTGTGTGCATATATGTACGTGTGTGTTTTACTAGGCTCTGTGAAGGAGTGGGGTCATTCTGGGGATGGTTCCTGCCTTGCACCCAATTTTGCTGGAAGAGATTTCTGGTATGTAAAAGCCATGACCTGAATTGAACATGTTTGAAATTGTTATGTCTATGCTTTGCTTGGAAGATGACCTTTACTCTTACCCCATATTATCTGGGACAACGGATTAACAAATAGGTTCATACTTATGGTTGAGGGCCAAAGGAAAAACAGATTAATAATGTTTTAGAAATTGCCAAAAATAGTTGCAGTAATAATTCTTCTGTATTATTATTATTATTATTATTATTTCACAAGGTCCTGCGTGTTTTCTGACCTTTTGGAGACCCTGTTAATGTTTTTGTTCTGATCGACGCTGCTCCCTGTAGCTAATTCTTATGTATTCGGCCTGCACTGCCTTCCTTACACCAGTGTTTCTGAACCTTTATGGTTGCCTTTTTAAATTCATTGCTGACCTCATAGAAGCAATTGCAAACTGGACCCTTGGTGAAACAACTGCAATCAGGGGTCCCCCTTGGTGAAACAAGTTCAGTTAGAAACAGGGAAACATAATGCAGAGCTTCCGAATCGCTTAGGTGACTTGCTGCGACCCACAAAGGCTCAGGCGTAATAACCAATACACTTTCTGATCAACATACTGCCAAATAACTGGATCCAAATGGAACCGTAAGTTGATGCACAACCGTACTTCTTCATAAATCAGAATTTTGCCCAATAAAGGAATAATTTCCGATCTTAAATCTCCCTTCTTCCTTTACTATTTCATCTTCAGCTCAATTCAGTCCTGAAAACTAATGGCTTAGGTTTCAGAGTAAATGCCCTCTGCTGCTCCAAGTTTCTCTTCCGACAACTTCTTTCCACCCGTTTCTGCTAAAGTTGTAAATCCATATACTCATCTCCAACTGTCATATCTATCTGGGCTAACAAATCAAGCATCTGTAATATAAGCATTTACCAGGACACCTTATTTCACATTGAATAAGAACCACAACTACCAATCTATCAAATTGAATCTCATATACAGGTTTAATTTAATATCCAGAAAGCAAAAAAAGCACTGATTTTACCCATAAACTGATTCTATTTTTTTCTGATTCCTGATACCCAGCTGGAATAACCCCATCACCAGCATCCAAGTCACACTTAACCCTGGTCTGAAAAGCACCAGTCCTAATAACTATACAGTACTGGAGGCTCTCTTGCTATATTACACTCCACTTTGAGCACTTCGCTACCCACGCCAATAACATTTCCATTACATCCAAAACAAGAACCTAAGAGAATTAAGGTATAAAGGAAAGAAAAAAAACATACTGATAGTGGTAACATGTCAATCCAATGCAAAATAAATAAATATGGCTTTAAATGATGTGAATTTACTGGTACCGTTGAAGGACTATAAGTAAAAGCAACGGGGAAGGAGAGACTAAAGTGTATGTTGCGAAACAAGCAACATTTGCACAAGGGACTCAACAGCAAGCAAACAAGCAGGTTTCTAACCCTCTTCGCAGTTAGAGAGAGGGTGAGGACACAGAATGTTGGAACAAGGGCAGAGTTCTTCCTTGCTGACAGAGGCTAGTGCAAGATCCTAAATTTAGGGGTAGATTTATGTTGCTGTTTCAAAGTCGGGTCTGACCACACAGTGAAACGTATCAGACCAGGGTATTTAATGCTTTGGAAAAACAACAATGCAATCTCTAGGAAAGTCTTCTTATATTTTAACTGTTGTATAAGAGATTATAGGAATGTTTAAGGAACACAAAATGTCAATAACAGACATAATAAAATTTTAAATGTTGAAGGTGTGGCAGGAGGCTGGGTCCCATGCCCAGCTGGGACGCACCTTCAACATATGTTCCGGGGGAGCGACCATGGGCTACTCAGTACCTCCCCCGGGATACTTGGTGGCAGCCTCCCTGGCTGACAATGGTGCCTCAGTTTCCTGCAGGGTTCCATGGGAGATGGAGTTCTCCACAGCCCTGTTGGGATCTGGGTTGGCTGTCAGGGGGTGATGCATAGGTTCCTAAGCCTGCATGGACGACTCTGCAGCTATAAAAAGGGACCAGCAACCACCATTCAGGGGCCAGAGTCAGGAAGAGGAGGATGAAGCTTGACGGGAGGAGTGGTGGTGCCAGAAAGGGTGCTGTGTGCGATTTTTGTGCTTTTGGGACCGTGTTGTGGCTGGAGGGATTAAGGGGAAGATGTGCCCTCCAGCTGAAGAGAAAATAAAAGTCTTTTGTTGTGTTTTACACGTGCCTCCGTCTGTGAGTCTGTGCCGGGTCAGGTGCAATATAGCGTCCTAATCTAACAAAGGGTAAAGATATAAAGATTTCTGGAATCCACTTTTTTGTAATTCTGCATCTCTCTGCTTATAAAGTGTTCTTGAATAAAGCATTCAGATCTCAAAAGATGATATGCCTCTTCTATTTTATTTTCAAAAGCTTGCATTATTTTTTTATTAGCCAATGGACTATAATTGTATTTGCTTACTCTGATCTGTTAGTTTAACTGAGCATACAGTACAGTGAAAAACAATTAAGCCTCAGCTATTCATATTTAATGAATATTTACCGCAGTCAATGTGTTATCCCATTGCCAACCTAAACCTAAGTATGAAAATAAAAGAAACCCTGAGTGAAAAAACAACACAGAATTTTAATACATGCCCTATTTATTTACAAAACAACAATGTATATGCACCCATGGTCTCATGTTAAAGAAATAACTGATTCCTTGCCATCTTTAGAAGGAAACAACTGCAAGCAAATGTTTCTTGCAGTTATCGATCAAGTTCTGCTCTGAAGTGCTGTGAAGACATTGTAACCCACTTCTCCTTGGAGAACTGTTTCAACTCAGTAAAACTAGCTAATTTTAAAGCATAAATTGCTTGAGTCAAGTACTGTGTAACTCCACAATGTACCTTAGCTCCAGAATGTAAAAAACTTGGGAGTAGCATTTTGCTTCTCCTCAAACAACTAAGGTGGATAAACTCATGCGTTTCAGATCAGTGTTTTCCTGCGTGATCAAAAGAAGTTTAGCCAAGTGAAGGGAGGCCTGACATTTTCCCAAAAAATCTTCAGATACTGAGAAAAATACATTCTTAAATTTACTTTAACTTCTATTTAATTGCAGACAGTATGACCCCAAGTTATTTCATATTTTGGCTAATTTCATTTGTTACTATACATCCACTCCTTCATATCAGGCCTGCAACACATTCCAATGTAGGAATAGGTGTATATTAACAAATGAAATGAAGTTAACCAGACAAAACATGAAATATATCTTAGGTTTATACAGTCTGCAATGAAATAAAAGTCAAGATAAATTTATTTGCATTTTTCATACCTTCCCAACTTTTTCTGATTTGGGGTTGTAAATAATCACAAAACCTTAGCTTCCCTGCTTTTCACTCTTTTTTTTTTTTTTTAATAGAAACCAAAAAATGTAATGGCTTCACTGAGAAGAAAAGGTATTCATAAAGGAAACAAGATAATTTTTTTTTCAGCTACTAGGGGGCTCTGCCTCCTGCCTGCTTCGCTTGCCAAACTCTGGGCGGGCGCTATGCATTAGCCACTTTGCGGCTCTACAGCTCGTGTATGGGGAAGCAGATGTACAATTTAAACAGATTGTTATTTTGATGGGAATTGTTACATATGCATAATAGAAATAACTACTTTACATTACAGTGAGTAATTAACAATAGTAAAAAAAAAATAAAAAAAAAAATAGTAAAACGTAATAAATTGAAAGAAAATTATGTTTCATGTTGCGTTATAGGTTTTTGTTCTGTTTGGCTTTGAAATTAACATGCAAATACTTTTTAAACTTACACTTTTACTGTAAAACTTGGGTAAAAACAATATTAAGAATTAACTTTTCGTCAATATTGCATTGAATTTTGTTTCCGTGTTTGGAATTACAGTACATCGTGACAATGCAATGTATAACAGCCCGTGAGTATTGTATCGTTCTGTCTCTAATAAATAAACTGAATTTTTTAAATGTTTGCCCCTGCAATTTATTAATTGTCATAGCAAAAGCTATTCTAACAGGAAACTGTAAACGTTTTAATATGAAAGGCATATCAAGATCTCCTATGGTATCTAATGTTATCCGCGGAAGATGTACTACATTACCTTTTTCGGATACATCCTTCTTCCATCCATCCATCCATTTTCCAACCCGCTGAATCCAAACACAGGGTCACGGGGGTCTGCTGGAGCCAATCCTGGGCATGGTGCCAACCCACCGCAGGACACACTCAAAACACACCCACACACCAAGCACACACTAGGGCCAATTTAGTATCGCCAATGCACCTAACCTGCATGTCTTTGGACTGTGGGAGGAAACTGGAGCACCCGGAGGAAACCCACGCAGACACGGGGAGAACATGCAAACTCCACGCAGGGAGGACCCGGGAAGCGAACCCGGGTCTCCTAACTGTGAGGCAGCAGTGCTACCACTGTGCCACCATGCCACCCTACATCCTTCTTTCTACAGTAATTCGTGCGGTGGAAAATTGTTCTACCAATTTTGAATACAACTAATCTTGTCCTATTGCACAGCACATCACTCATACATAAATTACGCAATCACATTACGATACGTCCTTCTTTCAACAGTAAATCGGCCGGTGGAAGACCGGACGGTGTTAATGGTTGTAAATATTCTACGGGATATTGTAAGTTGATGTTTTCATCTTCCGCAACATCTCCACCAACTGTTTTAGTATATTATATTGATACACATTTAACTGCCGAGTAACTGATCAACAATTTTCACATTAATTTGTTTGACTTCATCATTTTTCGGTGTTAGGATTGCCTGTGTACTCATTTCTTCTGTTGATAACCCTTCGGGATGAAATTCTTCAATAAGATTTGGACATAATAAGTCTTCTTTTATTGGGAACTTAAAGTGAGAAAAATGTAAAAATTTATAAGGGCTGAGAGTGCAGGAACTGTGTCTGACAAAAGTAATCACACGAATGAGAGGTGAGAGGCATGGGCTGTTAACCAGAAATGGTTGAGAGGAGGGCGGGACTTGAAAAAATCTCTTGGCAATAGTCCCGTCTCACGATTTTCTTTTATAAGAGAGAGAAATATTTTGCAATCAAGTTCTGAACGAAATGTGCAACGTAGTATACTTGGATACTAGCTTGCCAGTGAGGTATTCTCCATGTAATGTATGCATATATTTCCCATTATTGGTCACCTATTTAATTCCTAAAAGGTCTCAAGGTACAGTATGTTTAGGGTGACTGACAACTAAACTGAACCACTGTAAGTTTGAGCATACAACATACACCAGCACAAATCACTGCTCTATTACGGTGTATTACTAAAGGCCATTGTCCCATAATTAACTTCTGTCTTACATGGCTTCTGATTTAACACATGATGCCTAAAACAATGAGGTGCAATTAAAATATTCAGGCCACCTTTATTAAAGTATTGCAGCACCTGTAAAATAGAAAAAAATAAACAGATTCAGTGGACCCAGATCTGATAATGTAGTGATCTAGCTTTTCCAGGGGAGTCCACTAGTGTAGATTGGATTTTTATTCTGAATGTCGCAATATAGCTGTACCCTGCCACTGCCCATTAGACACATCCAAAAACAATAAAACAAGTTTGTCTTTGACCTGCCTACCTCTTGTATGCTCTTTTACTTTGCTCGGTATTTTCCTCCCGTCACGGTCGTACCTACTGAAAAAGACCTTAAATCCATACAAGCTGCACATGCTGGCACCACTTTTCATTGCATTGCTATTAATATGTTTTACTTTTTTTACTTTCATTGGTTCTGCAAAGCTTATGACAAAGTTATGTGGGTCCTGTTTTGCAGCATTCTGCTAGTGACCATCACAATAAATGTATTGTGATTTATCTTGTTGCTGCAAGGACAGCTGTGAGGAATGGGAAGCAGCGCTGGAATGGCGCCTACGGGAGTGCACATTTTGTGAGGTTTCAGAACAGCCGAGCGACAGGATTGTGCTCTTGTGTCCAGGAGGCTGAAAATTTTGCTGTCTCTTATACTTAAGTAACAGATGCCTTAATACCACTAGGATTTATTTATTGCTTCTTTCTGTTACTGCTTGTTGTTACTGTGGCTGCCGCTGTGGCTTTTAATATAAAATAAATATAAAGATTTAAAAAAAACATACAAATATACATCTAACATCCAGTATTGTTAACCTAACTTTCTATTTAATTTTAATATACAAAGCTTATTTTTTGGCTTATTTGGCAGCAGTAGTCTGCATCAAAACCTACACCCGTGTTCATTATCTTACAGCATGAAGTTATGGGAAAGAATAGTGGAAGCTAGGTTAAGAAGAGAGGTGGTGATTACTGAGCAGCTGTATGGTTTAATGCCAAGAAAGAGCTTAACAGATGCAATGTTTGCTCTGAGGGTGTTGATGAAGAAGTATAGAGAAGGCCAGAAGGAGTTGCATTGCATCTTTGTGGACCTGGAGAAAGCATACGACATACGAGGAGCTGTGGTATTGTATGAGGAAGTCAGGAGTGGCAGACAAATATGTAAGAGTTGTACAGGATATGTACGAGGGAAGTGTGACAGTGGTGAGGTATTTGGTAAAAGTAATGAATGCATTCAACATGGAGGTGGGATTATATCAGGGATCAGCTCTGAACCCTTTCTTATTTGCAATGGTGATGGACAGGCTGACAGACGAGATTAGACAGAAGTCTCCTTGGACTATGATGCTTGCTGATGACATTGTGATCTGTAGCGAGAATAGGGAACAGAGGTGGAGATATGCTCTAGAGAGGAGAGAATTGAAGGTCAGTAGGAATAAGATAGAATACATGTGTGTAAATGAGAGGGAGGTCAGTGGAATGGTGAGGATGCAGGGAGTACAGTTGGTGAAGGTGGATGAGTTTAAATACTTAGTCTCAACAGCACAGAATAACAGGGATTGTGGAAGAGAGGTGAAAAAGAGTTCAGGCAGGGTGGAATGGGTGGAGAAGAGTGTCAGGAGTAATTTGTGACAGACGGTTATCAACAAGAGTGAAAGGGAAGATCTAAACGATGGTAGCGAGACCAGCCTTGTTATATGGATTGGAGACGGTGGGACTGACCAGAAAGCAGGAGACAGAGCTGGAGATGGCAGAGTTAAAGGTGCTAATTTTGCATTGGGTGTGATGTGGACGGACAGGAGTAGAAATGAGTACATTAGAGGGTCGGCTCAGACTGGACAGTTGGGAGACAAAGTTAAGAGAGGCAAGATTGCATTGGTTTGGATACGTGTAGAGGAGATATGCTGGGTATATTGGGAAAAGGATGTTAAAGACAGAGCTGCCAGGCAAGAGGAAAAAAGATGAAGGCCTAATAGAAGATTTATGGATGTGGTGAGAGAGGACATGGAGGTGATGGGTGTGACAGAGCAAGATGTATAGAACAGGAAGATATGGAACAAGATGATCCGCTGTGGCAACCCCAAACAGTAGCAGCCAAAAGAGGAAGACGAAGAATATTTTCTATGTGTTATTGCTTTGCAGGGAACTGGCCGACAGGTTAGGAATACTGTATCTCACTTAACCTTCACTCCATCATGCTTACTGTACTGGAAGTTATTAACTAACTGATGCGATGCTACATTCAGATTTTGTATGGTTGTGGGTGGGTGTACATACATAAAACAAGCAATTTGCAGTAATGTCCATATTTCCTAACATACTCAGAGCAGATACTGCATTCATATTATAACAAAGTCACCTAGAGTGAATGAAGCCGTTTTTGTTAACCACAAACAGAGACATTGTTGCCGTTTCACTCCCAAAACCCCGTGCAGCATAATAAAACTGTTGCGCAGCATCTATCCAGCATTGTGGCATTTCACTGGGGACCCCACCTCCTTGATATTCAAATGAGTGTTAGTGCTTTCTGGCATTCACTGATTCATGGGGAACAATAACCCCAGTAAACGATCATGTGTCCTAGCTTTGTGGCACCCCTACTGGATCAGAATGAATAAATCTGTTTGAAATATGCACATATGTTGTTCATATCTGCTCAGCTATTAAAAAAATACTTTATAGAGAGAACATAAGTGGTGTCATGTTGGCAACAAAAAAGTTTCAAATTTGCAGCATTTCAGATTTTGGAATTTTGGATATTCATACTGTAATTTTTCTCATATGAGAAATACCTGGAGCAGAACAGACCTCCTGATGAGATTAGTTTTCTCAGGAGGCCTGGGAGTATCTGGGATTCTGAAGTTAAGGGGTTCTGGTCTGAGCAACTCCAGCTTTAACCATCACACCTCTTGCCAGGTATTGCTAATGATCTAGAACCTTGCGGGGCAATACTTTTAAAACTTGGGAGTAAAAAGAAAACAAGACATGAACATGACAATTATAAATAAGTATTACCATGTGTTTTCTCTATGAATATATTAAGACAATACTAATAAGTAAAACATGTTAAAACAAAAATATCAAATACTTTACCTTCAAAATTAAGTTGAAATAGTACACACAATTAACTGACTAAAAAAAAAAAAAAAAAAAAACCAGCAGTGTGCCTGCAGCACATTTTTCGGTTACTTATTAAGATTAATGGCTCATTTTGCCTGGTAATCAAATGGTTTGCTCAGTGAATTGGTGAACTGTACCCATCTCTTCCACTGGCTGTCTGTAACATCTAATTTTGGATATACGGCAGGACTGCTGACATGAGTTTACAGGTGCCAGTCATAAAATTAGAATATCATAACAAAGTTGATTTATTTCAGTAATTCCATTCAGAAAGTGACACTTGTATATTAGATTCATTCATTACACACAGACTGATGTATTTAACATGTTTATTTCTTTTAATTTTGATGATTATAACTAACAACTAATGAAAGTCCCAAATTCAGTATCTCGGAAAATTAGAATATCAATTAAGACCAATGCAAAAAAAGGATTTTTAGAAATGTTGGCCAACTGAAAGGTATGAACATGAAAAGTATGAGCGTGTACAGCACTCAATATTTAGTTGGGGCTCCTTTGGCCTGGATTACTGCAGCAATGTGGCGTGGCATGGAGTCGATCAGTCTGTGGCACTGCTCAGGTGTTATGAGAGCCCATGTTGCTCTGATAGTGGCCTTCAGCTCTTCTAAATTGTTGGGTCTGGCGTATTTCTATAGGGTTAAGATCAGGCGAGTTTGCTGGCCAATCAAGAACAGGGATACCATGGTCCTTAAACCAGGTACTGATAGCTTTGGCACTTTGTGCAGGTGCCAGGTCCTGTTGGAAAATGAAATCTGCATCTCCATCAAGTTTGTCAGCAGCAGGAAGCATGAAGTGCTCTAAAACTTCCTGGTAGACAGCTGCGTTGACCTTGGACTTCAGAAAACACAATGGACCAACACCAGCAGATGACATGACACCCTAAACCATCACTGACTGTGGAAACTTTACACTGGACCTCAAGCAACGTGGATTCTGTGCCTCTTCTCTATTGTTCCAGACTCTGGGACCTTGATTTCCAAAGGAAATGCAAAATTTGCTTTCATCAGAGAACATAACTTTGGACAACACAGCAGCAGTCCAGTCCTTTTTGTCTTTAGCCCAGGCGAGACGCTTCTGATGCTGTCTCTTGTTCAAGAGTGGCTTGACACAAGGAATGCGACAGCTGAAACCCATGTCTTGCATGCGTCTGTGCGTGGTGGTTCTTGAAGCACTGACTCCAGCTGCTGTCCACTCTTTGTGAATCTCCCCCACAGTTTTGAATGGGTTTTGTTTCACAATCCTCTCCAGGGTGCGGTTATCCCTATTGCTTGTACACTTTTTTCTACCACATCTTGTCCTTCCCTTCGCCTCTCTATTAATGTGCTTGGACACAGAGCTCTGTGAACAGCCAGCCTCTTTAGCAATGACCTTTTGTGTCTTGCCCTCCTTGTGCAAAGTGTCTATGGATGCCTTTTGGACAACTGTCAAGTCAGCAGTCTTCCCCATGATTGTGTTGCCTACAGAACTAGACTGGGAGACCATTTAAAGGCTTTTGCAGGTATTTGAGTTAATTAGCTGACTAGAGTGTGGCACCAGGTGTCTTCAATATTGAACCTTTTCACAATATTCTAATTTTCCGAGATACTGAATTTGGGACTTTCATTAGTTGTCAGTTATAATCATCAAAATTAAAAGAAATAAACATCTGAAATACATCAGTCTGTGTGTAATGAATGAATCTAATATACAAGTTTCACTTTTTGAATGGAATTACTGAAATAAATCAACTTTGTCATGATATTCTAATTTTATGACCGGCACCTGTATTTACAACAAGCACAAAATCCCTATGTGATTACATTTAGCTTTTTATGAACATTCACACAACGCATACTCAGAGTTTTCTCCTTGTGAGAAGAGAAGATAACAGCTAAATAACTTGTTGTGTCACTCATCTCTTTGCTGATGTTCCTCTTTAGAATTTTAGATTACTGTGATAAACGTATTACAACAAACTTTTATCATTGTGATCAATTTCAAGACATATTAATTAAATACGAAGACTGGCAATTTAAGGAGTAGCTCACCTTTGCGTTAAACTTTGCAACTCAGACCTCACTGCACAGTTGCCACCAGCATGTGTAAATTAGAGCAAATTTTTCTTATGAACAACATTTATTTGTTTAGTGGACTAGCTAACATCCACAGGTTATCTATATGATGTTAACTGGAGCCATTTTTTCTATCAATTGAATGCTTAAATGAATACTCTAAAAACAGTAAAATCAGTAGTTGAACGTGCGTTTACTGAGCAGAACCAGTATACCATTTTACAGCATATTTCAATTATTTCTGGTGTGAATATGATTTAACATAGTCAATAATTGCCTGTTCAGAGGTTTGCTTCATTCTTATATTAAAACAAATTAAGAATAGTACTGCTGTTCTAACTTAAAAAAAAATGAATTTTTAGGAACATCACATTGCCATGATGACACTGTATCCAAGTTACCAACCATGCATAAATATATTAGGATAAGAAGTCAAAAAGCGTCATTATTCACAGTTAAAAGATCCATAAGCACGGTAGTCCTGTTATCCATAACATGTATATCAGGACTTAATCATCCCCAATATATCTTTATGTGCACAGTGTAAAATTTAATATTTGAAGACTTTACTAACAAAATAAGATCTCCATGATCAGACCAAAAGTTGGAGTAACTATTCAGAAGGTGTATCCACCAGCTAAATTAACAGTCTTACTTAATAAGTAACTATTATTCTTATTTATTTTATAATATGGTTTAAGTGGTATACATTTCATATAACAGCATAGATAAGAAAGAGCATTTCTTTTTAAAATATTTACTTACATTTTTCAGAAGAACATTGTTCATAACAATTACTGGTGACAGTCCTGGGAATGTGCCACCAATAACAGAAACATTGGCTTGCTGTGACCAAGATCCTACATTCTGAGGGAGGTGCTTCTGTACATCTTCAGAGTCTGTATGTTCCACTGTACTGAGATATTCTGAACTTGCATCTGGAGTTAACAAAAATAAATAAAAAAATAAATCTTTTTTTGCTTTACTCACAAATTCCTTATATTCAAATATGTCACAATCATCACAAAAAAACAAAGCACTGTGGCAATGTTTAAAGGTGATGTATAGACTTAAAATATTTAATCAGTATTCTATCAAAAGGTCTCGAGGAATTATGCAGGATTTGTCCAAAAACAATCCCCAATAGAACTAAATATAAACATGTCAAGTTTCAATTTCAAGGGCCTAACATAGTGGTTTCTATTCCAGTCCTGAGGGGCTTGTGGTTGCATGTTTTTGTTCTAACCAGTTTTACAACTCTCAATCAACCCATTGTTTAATTAGCTTGTCATTTCTTCCAACTGCATTTAGAAAACAGCAGCAGTGCGTGATCTACATTCATCAGCAAAATGCAAATAATTAAAAATAAATATTTACTTTCTGTGCAGCTTGACATTTTCAAAAATTAAGTTTTCTAAATCTTATTGGAATACATCCAGAACCTTTGTGGAGGGAAAAAAACACTAAATTACACAGTTTTTAAGATTTTCATCATTATCATTATGATTTTCATTCCACCTTTCCAGGTTTTCTGGTTATTTAAGCTGTTATGTCCCAGTAGCCAAGCTTGGGGGTCTGTTACTGAAGTAGTTGCAGCTCTTCATCATTCAGAGTTATCTGTACCCATTTCTACTTCATCTGTTACTAATTATCAGTATTAGGATATAAAGTAATATAGCAATAAAAGATGAATAAATAGGAAATTACAAAATACCAGCAAGAACTTAAAATTATTTCAGAAATATGATTGCTTATTTAATTTCTTATGTATGCAAATCTCACACTGCTTGTCTTTTATATATACAGTGGAACCTCGGGTCACAGCCGTATTTCATTCCAAAACTCTGGTCGTAACCCGATTTGGTCGTGCCCCGAAGTAATTTCCCCCATAGGATTGTATGTAAATACAATGAATCCGTTCCAGACCGTATGAACTGTATGTAAATATATTTTTTTAAAGATTTTAAGCACAAATATAGTTAATTATACCACAGAACGCACAGTGTAATAGTAAACTAAATGTAAAAAAATTGAATAAACACTGAGAAAACCTTAAACAACAGAGAAAACTAACACTGCAGGAGTTCGCGCTATAGCGCTACGAACCGCTCGCTAAAAACACTTTTTTTAATGAGTTTTAAGTACAGGGAAAAAATGAACATTTGAAAAATCCGTAATTTAATAAACCACCAAGAAAAGTAACATTGCAACAATGCACGCTATGAACCGATCACTGTAAACAGAAGTGAAGTGGAGGTTAAAATCCAATAGAAAAAAAAGTCTTCTTTAAATACAACAAGGTTAAAACAATGCTCGAATCCGTCTCTTTAAAAACAAGCCTGGTGCATTCTTTAACTGCCTTCTTGGCCTTATGCGGCCAGCCCGCGCTCTCTCTCTCTCGTGTGTGTGTGTATGTCTCCCTCGCGTGTGTCTATGTGTGTCGCTCTCTCTCACTGCAAAGGGAATGCACAGGGAGAGACTGAACACGTGCAGAAATCGGCGCGCACAAACCGAAAGGGAAACTGGCTTGTTCCTATACCGAGTGTGTAGTCGTGAACAGATGCAAAAGTTTGGCGAACTTTTTGGTCATAACCTGATTTGTATGTGTTCAGAGACGTTCGTGAATGTACAGGAAAATACAATTAAAATTAACCACTTAGAGCTGTACTCACCGATTATGAAACTGGTTGGAAATAAACATGCAGCCACAAGGGTACTCCAAAACTCGGTTTGGAAACCACTGCTCTAATATGTGGGGCATCTCGTTTGTTCTGCCTGCTTGCTACTTTGTTGTTGCTCTCTACTTAACAGATATTCCCAGTGGATATTAACAACACTACCTGAACAAATGATATAATTAAGCTACTTAAGAAAAGCCCTATATTCCAGCTTTTTACACATTAGCAAACCAGTATGGTATGCTTGAAATACAATAATAATGGAAATTCTCTTAACTACAGGCCTATTTTAAAGAGTATTTCAGAATACTTTTTACTGCAAAATCCACAAATAATAATTTTTATTTCTGAAAAAGTGTAACAATTTTTTGGGGTTAAACAAATTCATCTGTATGTACTGGTAGTTAAAAATGTTTTATTCTACTTTAAACTATAAATGAACACTGTTCATAATTTTGTGTCAATGCAATATGTATATAAAAACACACCTTCCATGCAGATGGATAAAATAACACTGTATATTTTCCAAAAGACATGTTTCACCCAGAGTAATGTAACATATTTTTTATAAATCAAATGAAGTATCATGATACAAAGTCAAACACATTTAAAACAAATACAGTTCCAGACTATTTTTACCTGAAAATCCCGAATCTCTGTCCAAGTCCCTCTTACTACAGTGTGCATGTGGATGTCTCTTCTTTTCAGTCATCTCCGGGTGCTGTCTTTCATTAGCTCTCTTGTAGCTTTCACATCTAGATTTATTATTCATTGCTTTTCTCACTTCTAGGGGTTTGTTTGTTCAGAGGAATCTTGCAACTGTCATCTTTATATAGCTTGAATATCTTAAAATAAGGAAAAAAATATATAGTTTACATTCATTACATTGAAAGTAAAAATGCAAATGTTGAAACCAAGATCTTATACTTTTAACATCTAATCAGATAAACTATTTCCTGTTTTGGCAAGGAAGGGGTAGAAGTAAAATTTAATTTTGACTATGATACATACTCTATCTGAAGTCATACAGTATCAGAAATGTTTGAAACAACACACATACTTTTAGCTAAATATGAATTATTGACCATTTTCACAAATCTAATTAAACCTAAAAAATGGACAATATAGCTATAAAATACATCAAGAACAGGTATGAAAAAGTATGTAAAACGAAAGGCCATGAAATTATACCTTTCAACAAATATTTAGAAAAAGGGGGAAAAGAATCTGTGTTCAAGGATATCTGCAGTGGTTGTGCTGTGCTTATATCTGAAAAGACTGAGAGCATTGCCAAGGGCAAAGATGACTCAAACAATGAGCCTGCAAATGTATATAAAATATACTAAAAGCTACAAGCACATACCATACAAAAATATGTGTTTAATGCACATGAAAAAAAAAAAACTCTCCCAGATGACAGATAACTTGCATTAGTAGAATGATCACATGTACAAATTCTGTATTGGTCAACCATAACCTGTATTGGCCAGGTCTTTGCCTTACATATTTTGTTCTGAGAGGACTGGTAAGATGACCCTGAGCTAAGCAGGAAAAAAGGTGTAAATAGTTTGGGTAGGTGGGTGATTGTATAATTCAGTCCATGTGACCAAGAATTGACATTGTTGTCTAGTTATAAATCATAGTTACCAAAAATACATTCAGCTATAACAAAGAAAATTGGACTGTAAGCTAAAGAGGCAAAAATGAAGTATGTAGACAAAAGAACATGGCATCACATAAGTCATCAGTGAGGTCCCATAGACAGATTTGTGCTTCTTCACAACTTATATGAAGAACACACATTCACACAGAGAAATGAAGTTTTTGATTATAAATTGTATCAAAACTAAAGAAAAACCAAAACTGTTTATAGGTAAGATTAGGCCAATAAGGAGTTGTATCAAAACCAAACAGATATGTGCAAAAAGTGATTTGATATTGATAAATAACAAGTAATATCTTATTAATACAGGAAAGACCTTTAAAAATGTCTGCATAATATACTGGCCTGTGCTACGCGCCAGCCACTTCACATCACTGCTGCTCGCGTATGTGGATTTCACTTTCTCCAAACAACAAATCTTTTAATTCTGGCTTCATTGGGAAGGAACACTACTTTTCTCTGATGGCAACATGAATTAGATGATCTACAAGTCTCCAACTTAAAGTTTAAATCCGAACAATACAGTAATCCCTCGCTATATCGCGCTTCGACTTTCGCGGCTTCACTCTATCGCGGATTTTAATATGAAAGCATAACTAAATATATAACGCGGATTTTTCGCTGCTTCGCGGGTTCTGCGGACAATGTGTCTTTTTACTTCCTGTATATGCTTCCTCAGTTGGTTTGCCCAGTTGATTTCATACAAGGGACGCTATTGGCGGATGGCTGAGAAGCTAACCAATCAGAGCACGCAGTTAAGTTCTCCTGACTGAGAAGCTAACCAATCAGAGCACGCAGTTGAGCTCCTGCGTGCTGAATGCAGTGTTAACCAGGAAGTCTCGTCTCGCTCATTCAGCATCAACGTGTTTCGCTGTGTAAAGAGTTGTGCTCTTTAGTGTTTATCTTTGTGCATAGTCAAGCCCTTCATTATGGCTCCAAAACAATCTGCTACTGCTTCAGGGGCCGTGCCCAAGCGCAAGAAGAAGATGTTAAAGATTGCCGAAAAGGTAAACGTTTTGGATTTGTTGAAGGCTACGATTCTTTTTATTTAAAAAGTAGGAAAGGAATATAAGATCTACGGCTGCAGTGTCCTTTTAACCAGGGTGCAAAACGAGTTGTAAGTGGATGTAATAAGGCAATAGTCTGGATGGAATCTGCTTTAGGGATTTGGATTGAAGACTGCCAGAAGAACAACAACGGCAGTGCTACACAATCGCCTGAAGTGGCTCCTTTACAAGGGCTGTAACACTCTCCTTTGTTGTGCAGTAAAATTAAACTCATTGTTATCGGACAAGTCATCGTGTCATTGTTGGTGAGTAACCATAATTAATTTTCTTCTTACAGTGCTTAGTACATGTACGTACGCTTAGTGTCACTGTACACACATTTACTGTATACTATTTTTCTTGCATTGTACGTATTTATTGCTGGTGACCTGTCTATCATAATGGCTGTAACATATGTGATATCGGAGACACTCAATATCTTTAAAATAATATTTAGGTTTTACTGTATATAAACAGTGTGTTTATATACATAATTTCAATGAATCTTACCTAATATCTAAGAGAATACAAAGGGATTATGCTGTATAACTCTGCGGGGAATATTTATAAACAGTGCAGGAGAGTTTATAAGGGCTTAAAATATATAAAAATAACCATACAAACATATGGTTTCTACTTCGCGGATTTTCACCTATCGCGGGGGGGTCTGGAACGCAACCCCCGCGATCGAGGAGGGATTACTGTATATTCAATCTCTTTTCGTTGTTCCATTATTTCACCAAGTAATAATTTTCGTTTGTTTGCACTAATGCGATCTTTACTATCATTTTTTGAGACTTTTGAATTTTAGTACTTTCGTCATCTCTAACCTTCTCTGCATGGGTATCGCGTCAATGTTTTTTAATTCTTTACGACATTATACTTTGTCATATACTCTTTGTCTTTTATTTCTGGCCCCGGGCACGGTTAAATCTCTTGGCACACAGTCTTGTCTCGCAGGACGTGAAAGTTTCTCTCTGAAAAAGTAACATCTTTTCCCAGGATTTTTTATTATAACAGAGAGATATGCATTAAGCCATTTCAGAAATAGAGTGGCAAGGTGTGACAATAGATCACACTACAGTCAACCTGTAAAAACAGCAAACCTGTATTTACAGAAATTTTCACTCAACCTTTGGCTTAAAGCAAAGTACCTGTCTGTTTTAATAAATCCATAATACCAATGTGCCTAAGAAGCAAAATATCAGCCAGTGATGCGGACCTCTGTAAAAATGAAGTCATCTGAATGTCCGATTCTTCAGCATCTCAAATATGTCACAGATTTTCCCCTTGATCCACTACACTTTTCTTATCATGCCACCAGGACAGCTGAAAATGCAGTAAATATAGCTCTCAACTATCTCATCTTGCAGCATTCATAGTTTACAGCTACTTATTCCAACATTTATTTGTGAATTTCATTTCTGCATTTAACACAATAATACCAGAGCTTCTACAAAGAAAATTTCTCAGTATAAATCTGGACTATGCCACATTCCTTTGGAACTCAGACTTTCTAAGGAACAGACATCAGACCGTGAAGATGGGCAAACACCAGTTGGGGCTCCCGACCCAGAGCACAGGGCCTCCTCAGGGCTGTGTTCCGTTTCCTCTCCTTTTCTCTTTTTATACCAATGACTGCAACTTCAGCGACTCATCTGTTAAACTGCTGAAGTTTGCTGAGGACTCCATCTGGATTAACATAATGACAGAAGGAGACATGGTGTCACATCAGAGGAAGGTGGATCAACTGGTCATTTAGCCCACCCTCAACAATCTTAACATGAACTCCCAGAAAACTCTAGATATGACTGTGGATTTTGGGAGTTATTAACGACGTCACTGTGAACAAGGTGAAATTGTTTAAATTTCAAGGCCCAGCTATCTATCACTCATTGTCAGAACTGGAATGAAAACAGAACTGCTCTTATCACAAAAGCTCAGCAGTATGTTTTTTTATCCACCAACTTAAAAAGTTTCATCTGTCCCAATCACTGCTGGTACAGTTTTACTGAGCAGTTACTCAAAGCATCCCCACTTCTTCTCCAAAACAGTCTGGTATGGAAATGCAACTGTACACTCAAAATATAAACTACAGCATATTATTGGAGAGCAGGAAAGATTTTAGGCCTGAATCTGAACTCCACCGAGGTCCTGTATACATCATGGGTTAGGAAATGTGCTGGAAATATAAGCAATGACTACACTCAACCTGGCAACCATCTCTAAGTTATTACCATCCAGTTACTGAAGGCAAGAACTATGAGACATACAGCATAAATTGATACCTTCCTACTGCAGCCACTATGGTTAAGCACATTCTTGGATTCATCTTTGTCTTCTCCCGATTTCTAAAGTCCTCATTTTTTTTTTATATTTTCTGTTTATAAGGACTTACTTGATGTATTACTTTGTAGGGGTGGAATTCTACTTGACTTATACTGTTTTATATATTATGTGTTGTGCAATGTATTTTTTTATTACTAATGTATATAAATGTTGTGAAGGTGCCATGTACAGTATTCTTTACTGTGTTGTTTACTTGTATTTACCTTGTTATGTGTAGGGATGTAACACCAAGAGAAATTCTTACAAACTTTGCTGCCTGGCAATAAATGTTCAAGTTTTTTTAAGAATCCAGCATTCTTGGTTTAAACACCACAACCGGTTGCTTTAAGTGGGGACTCAGAGGCGGCACATTCTCCCAGTGTCAGTGTGATACTTTTTCCTTGGGTGGGTATTCTAGTTTCCCTCCCATTTTCCATGGACGTGTTAAGTTAAACAGAAACTACAAATTGGACTTGAAAGAGTACAGCAGAATAGGCCCTGCGATGAATTAGAACCAAGTAACACTGTGCATAAATTACAGAGTAGCTGTGATGGCTCCAGTAGATCCATGAGGAAATAAATAGCAGGAAATACATTTTGAAATGCAAATCATCACCTCAGATATCTACGCAATGAAAACATCTTACAAAAAAATATTCACAGTTAAGATTATAACAGTTTATAAGCAAACCTTAAAAATCGTCTGTTTGATATTTCCTAAAATAACCCTACCTAGACAAATATCTTATAAAGCTACCGAAATGGATTATGTTGTCCTTGGCTAACGCGAAAATGTCCTGCTATGCTCGGTTTGCATAAAGTCGCAACTGCGTCATATGAACGTATTTGTTATTTAACCGTATTGACCAATTATTGATATATCTTAATTGCATATACCGTGACTCATTATTAATTTACGAATAGTGCCAACTTTTAAAATTCTGAACACTAAAAATGTACCTTTGAATCACGGATTTTGAAACGTTAGACTGCCACTTCTGATTTTTCTCCCAGACATGTGGCCAAAGTATGTTGTGCAGTTCAATCGATAACCCCGCCCCGCCTCTGTCTTATCCGCACAAGACCTCTTGGGCACAGGCTACACGGTCATTACGTCACATAACAAGGGAGCTCAAAGATCCCAAAAATCAGACAGGCTACATAGGTTATTATAACAGAAATGACAACAGTAATAACAATACAATGTGAAAATGACAGATACTAACTCCACCGTGGGTGCCACATTAAGAATATTAGTTCGTAATGACTGGACACCAAAAAAAAAAGAAAAGCACCCGATCACTCAGCAGTGTCGTCATCAGCCTAAGGATGTGCCATTAAATGTTGTTGCTTCCTAGCGTGCTAACAAACAAAACAACGTGGTGTCCGAATTTAAGTACAAATATTTGCAAGTTCAGTACCTGTACAATGCTCCTTTGCAGATGGCGACTAACCTCCTCGGCCCGTATGATCCGAAGTCCTACGATACCCCACTTTGACTTACGCACAGTACTTGTTATTGAACAACAATTAACCGAAATGAAACATATTACGATAATAAATAAAAACAAACAAAAGCGTGACCCATCGGGAATTGTTTCTTCTCAAAAGCAAATGAACACCAACGAATCCCAGACAGAACGTAACACTCGCGATATCTAAGGGTTTTTTTTTTTTTTTTTTTTTTTTGCAGCATACTGCGAGATCTAGTTGCCCGAGAAACGGGTAGCTGCCATCTGAAATGAAAGCTACGATTTGCTAGCGCACTTTACCCACGTGATGTAAAACGTGCCCGTGTGAGTTCTTGCTGATTGCCTCAATGAATGATTTGGGTACCAATAGGACACCGGCAGGGACATCAGGTGGGCGCGGATTAATAACTGGCATATGCTTTTGGCATAGTTTAGTTCAGCGGGCTTTTGTCGTTATAGAAGTCTTCCTAAAATCGTTGCTTTTATCACTGAATATTTAAGTTGACAGGGACATCAGCATATAAGTCTATTTTAAGTTTTATTTTAATGGATTTGTTGTCCGTGTTCTGCAAAAGGTGTGGAAAACAAGACTACATGTAAAAAGCTTCAATGTTAAAAGATGAAAATACACTTGTAAGTAAAGCCACTATTACCGTAACCTATAAATCTGTATCTTCCTTATGAGAATTAAAATCATAATTATTGCCAAGTACCGAATATTATTTATAATGATATCCGTTATGGAAATATTATTTTGCATTACCAGTTTTGTATATTTTTACATATAATGAATATGGACTTTAAAAAATTACAGGAGGACAAAGTAAACAACAGGTGCAAACCATAAAATTACTAGATTAACCACACTACCTACTGTTCATTTCAGTTCAATTTGATTGTCCCAAGAAGGAAATTTTGTTTGTCAGCAGGTTTTACAAAGAGACCATAACATAATATGAAAAACACACCAAAAAGAACAAATCAACCATGAAATATAAACGTAGTACACATAACAATAATATAGCAGTGAACATGATATTTACGGTGATATTTACACAACATATTAAACATAAAATTAACATTTAAACTTGACTGATGAATGATGCAAATGTTAATCCGATATCGTAGGCTTGTGGATATTTATAGAAGTTTAATTTATTTATAAAATTAATTGCATTTCAGATGAAAGAATATTTGGAACCTTGAACATGTGACCTGATGGTAGCAACTGCTGAAACCGAGAATATAGTGGTGAGGTAATGAACACTCATCGGGGATACACGGGGCATCACAAGTGGACGAGTCCTTTCTGAGAGGATACACACTGCTTTACGTAATACTTTCTTGTTAAAGTCCACGAGAATATACTGTTGCAAATTTGTTATTTTTTTTCTCTATTTTAGAATCAGGTTTATTTTGTTGTTGTTGCTTACATTAAGTTTTCCAAACCAAGGCCAACAGAACATAAGTAAAAAAAGATTCAATAAAAGATTTATATAAGAGTGAAATAATGGTAGGACTCACACTGAAAAGACTCGGTTTTCTTAAATAGTAGAGGCATTGCTGTCCATTTTTGCAGATTATTTCTGTGTTTTCATTAAAAGTAAGCTTTAAGTCTATGATTGTCCCCATTTATTTATAACTCTCAAAAAGTTCCAATGCCTGGCCTTTGATAATTGTTTCTTGTGGATGAATGGTATTTCTTCTAAAAATGATTTTAGTTCTTTAGTTGTTGTATCATTTAGATCCAAAAAGACTTATCAGACCAGTTAACAATGTCATCTACCTCTGGACCATGGCTGGTTTCATTCTCAATCAGTAGGCTTACAATTACTGAGTCATTAACAGATTTTAAATAAGCCTGTTTTCAGTTTTACTGTGACATAAATTTGCTTAGAGGATGTAAAAAAGAAGTAAAAGAACACAAACCTGAGGGGACTCTGTGGAGGAGGACAGTATTTCAGATAGAAAGTCATTGACTTTTTCCGTTAAAAAAGTCAATTGAGCACCCTACGAGACTGAGGTCAAAATTATATTTAGAGTGCATCCGGAAAGTATATTCACAGCGCATCACTTTTTCCACATTTTGTTATGTTACAGCCTTATTCTAAAATGGATTAAATTCAGTTTTTTCCTCAGAATTCTACACACAACACCCCATAATGACAACATGAAAAAAGTTTACTTGAGGTTTTTGCAAATTTATTAAAAATAAAAACACTGAGAAATCCACATGTACTTAAGTATTCACAGCCTTTGCTCAATACTTTGTCGATGCACCTCTGGCAGCAATTACAGCCTCAAGTCTTTTTGAATATGATGCCACAAGCTTGGCACACCTATCCTTGGCCAGTTTCACCCATTCCTCTTTGCAGCACCTCTCAAGCTCCATCAGGCTGGATGGGAAGCATCAGTGCACAGCCATTTTAAGATCTCTCCAGAGATGTTCAATCGGATTCAAGTCTGGGCTCTGGCTGGGCCACTCAAGGACATTCACAGAGTTGTCCTGAAGCCACTCCTTTGATATCTTGGCTGTGTGCTTAGGGTCGTTGTCCTGCTGAAAGATGAACCGTCGTCCCAGTCTGAGGTCAAGAGTGCTCTGGAGCAGGTTTTCATCCAGGATGTCTCTGTACATTGCTGCAGTCATCTTTCCCTTTATCCTGACTAGTCTCCCAGTTCCTGCCGCTGAAAAACATCCCCACAGGATGATGCTGCCACCACCATGCTTCACTGTAGGGATGGTATTGGCCTGGTGATGAGCGGTGCCTGGTTTCCTCCAAACGTGACGCCTGGCATTCACACCAAAGAGTTCAATCTTTGTCTCATCAGACCAGAGAATTTTGTTTCTCATGGTCTGAGAGTCCTTCAGGTGCCTTTTGGCAAATTCCAGGCGGACTGCCATGTGCCTTTTACTAAGGAGTGGCTTCCGTCTGGCCACTCCACCATACAGGCCTGATTAGTGGATTGCTGCAGAGATGATTGTCCTTCTGGAAGGTTCTCCTCTCTCCACAGAGGACCTCTGGAGCTCTGACAGAGTGACCATCGGGTTCTTGGTCACCTCCCTGACTAAGGCACTTCTCCCCCGATCGCTCAGTTTAGATGGCTGGCCAGCTCTAGGAAGAGTCCTGGTGGTTTCGAACTTCTTCCACTTACGGATGATGGAGGCCACTGTGCTCATTGGGACCTTCAAAGCAGCAGAAATGTTTCTGTAACCTTCCCCAGATTTGTGCCTCGAGACAATCCTGTCTCGGAGGTCTACAGACAATTCCTTTGACTTCAGCTTGGTTTGTGCTCTGACATGAACTGTCAACTGTGGGACCTTATATAGACAGGTGTGTGCCTTTCCAAATCATGTCCAATCAACTGAATTTACCACAGGTGGACTCCAATTAAGCTGCAGAAACATCTCAAGGATGATCAGGGTAAACAGGATGCGCCTGAGCACAATTTTGAGCTTCATGGCAAAGGCTGTGAATACTTATGTACAGGTGCTTTCTCAATTTTTTTATTTTTAATAAATTTGCAAAAATCTCAAGTAAACTTTTTTCACGTTGTCATTATGGGGTGCTGTGTGTAGAATTCTGAGGAAAAAAATGAATTTAATCCATTTTGGAATAAGGCTGCAACATAACAAAATGTGGAAAAAGTGATGTGCTGTGAATACTTTTCAGATGCACTGTATATTGCAAGAAAAAAACCTGCCTATTTCACACATTGTGTGCTATTTGAACAGGCGTGGTGGTGGCATGGTTGCCCAGTAGCCAAGAATATAATTCTCTGTAATTCCAGAGTTTTGGTTTTAAATTTGGGTACAGTCGCTTTGTTTGTGGAGCTTACATGTTACAGTATCTCTGTGTCTATCTAGGTTTTCTAATGGGTACTCAAGTTTTCTTTTCACATCTCACAGATACAAAATTTAAGTTAATTAGTGGCTACAAGTGCCTTGGGGTTTTGGATATGTATATGAATATAGCTGTTGCACAGCGTGCATTTCACAACAGCACAGTGTGACTCAACACAGAAGTTAATAAAATTAGACAGGAGTCCCCGTGGACTATGATGTCTGCTGATAACATTGTGATCTGTAGCGATAGTAGGGAGCAGGTTGAGGAGACCCTGGAGAGGTGGAGATATGCTTTAGAGAGGAGAGGAATGAAGGTCAATAGGAACAAGACAGGATACATGTGTGTAAATGACAGGGAGGTCATTGGAATGGTAAGGATGCAAGGAGTAGAGTTGGCAAAGGTGGATGAGTTTAAATACTTGAGATCAACAGTACAGAGTAATGGGGATTGTGGAAGAGAGGTGAAAAAGAGAGTGCAGGCAGGGTGGAATGGGTGGAGAAGAGTGTCAGGAGTAATTTGTGACAGACGGGTATCAGCAAGAGTGAAAGGGAAGGTCTACAGGACGGTAGTGAGACCAGCTATGTTATATGGGTTGGAGACGGTGGCACTGACCAGAAAGCAGGAGACAGAGCTGGAGATGGCAGAGTTAAATATGCTAAGATTTGCATTGGGCATGACGAGGATGGATAGGATTAGAAATGAGTACATTAGAGGGTCAGCTCAAGTTGGATGGTTGGGAGACAAACTCAGAGAGGTGAGATTGCATTGGTTTGGACATGTGCAGAGGAGAGATGCTGGGTATATTGGGAGAAGGATACTAAGGGTAGAGCTGCCAGAGAAGAGGAAAAGAGGAAGGCCTAAGCGAAGGTTTATGGATGTGGTGAGAGAGGACATGCAGGTGATGGGTGTAACAGAACAAGATGCAGAGGGCAGAAAGATATGGAAGAAGGTGATCCACTGTGGCGACCCCTAACGGGAGCAGCCAAAAGAAGAAGAAGAAGAAGATATGAATATAAATGTACAACCTATTCTCATTTAGTTTCTTCCTTGTTGCTCAATGCTGTTGAGATTTCCATTTATTTATTTGTCCAACACCTTTATTCAATGCAACTTACAACATCTGAGATACAATTGATTACATTTCTTTTCTTTTTCCAATTGGAGCACAGGCAGGTGAAGTGACTTGTTAACTATTTTAGATAGGAACACTGCCATGGGTAAGATTCTGGTTCAGATATGGAAGGTGCCGAACAAAATTAAAAAGCTTGCTTGAAGCCTTTCTGGACTTACACGCTGTTAAATTTAAAATATGTCACTACATGACATACTTATAGATTATTTTGCTGTCCTTTTGTTTATTCTGTTCTAGCTGAAAAGCTTTCATTCTACTTTTATCTTTCCCATCATCATGCAACACAAAGAAAGGAGAAGAACAATGCAGTTTTTCAGTCTCCTCCATTTAGTCAGAGGACCAGAACTCTGAAATACATAGTTTATTTAAATATACATATACACGCATGGAGTCATGTGCGCACACATGCACACACGTGCACTCAAAGAAATTTATAAGTGAAGATGCTGACAGCTTGTTTGCCATAAAAGACCACATGTCTTGTGATAAAAAGGAAGAAATGGACAAACACAAACACACACACCCACCTAGATCTGTAAAGGTCGACATTGACAGAGGCATTAAGTCACCCCGTACCAATCTGTCTGTGCAGCTTGTTTATTTCATTTGACCCAACGTGTTTAGTTTCACATTAAATATTATTTAAGCTGTTCACTTATTAATTTTACTCTTGATTTATTTGTGAACATAATGAGTATAGGTCAATGTACTTGATTGGCTATTACTGTATAGTATAATCAATTGTATTATTATTATATTGTATTATTATATTGTAAATCCTTTTATTGAGAAATTTCCTGTGGTATCTCTAATGTGAAATTTACATAAAATATTTTATGGACAAATACATATTGATTTTTCTGTTTTTGTATAGCTCTCAACCTTACAATTGCTCTTCTAGATTGGCAACCATGTTTTGACTGCCTTGCACTTTTAGCTGAGCATGATGGAGCAATGTTAGGCTGTCATTGCCTACATATAACAAAAATGATTTACCTCATGCTTCGTGAATTAAACTTTGGTTGTTCACATGCTTCTGGCA
This sequence comes from Polypterus bichir lapradei, assembly GCA_026402145.1. Classification (NCBI taxonomy): domain Eukaryota; kingdom Metazoa; phylum Chordata; class Cladistia; order Polypteriformes; family Polypteridae; genus Polypterus; species Polypterus bichir. The sequence continues at coordinate 1,176,467 of JANRMT010062798.1, forward strand.
TTTATGACCATGTCCCAAGTTTCTTTTGTTTGAGTTTAATATCAAATTCACATAACATAGTACATTCATCTTTCGTTGTCATTTTGCTAAGTGCAGGTGCTTAATCCTTATCTGTGCTGAACAAATATATCTTTGGTGATAGTTCTAAGCAGAACTGTGTTTTATCTGATTACTTAGCACTACATAGAAGGAACCAATAGCAGCATGAGAGTGAATGCAGTCTCCAAGTCTAAGTGGGGGTATATGTGTTGTAAAATGGCAATGTCAGCATGCTGCTTCCAATAAAGATGTTGCTTGTACATAAAACATAGTTATACTTGAAAGATATAGTTTATAGTGCAGGGGAAAAACCTTGCTGAAAAGTGTGTTTTATGCCATTGAATGTCTTGCATTAGTACAGTTTTTTTCATAACCTGCTATAAATGTGATTGTTAACCTATTCTAGGCTTCTTAAAATCTAAAAGAAAAATGTTGGCAACTGCCTGTATTACAACATTTATAGTTTTATTTAGTTTCTTTATTTGCTGTGAAACATTATAGCAACTGAATTCTTACTCAGTCTTTCCCTTAGTATGACAAACAAATATACAATGTATTGTATATAATCGCTTTCAGCACGCATAATATGTTGTACAGCATGCATTTCACAACAGCACAGTGTGACTCAACACAGAAGTTAATAAAATGTATATTATTCTGGAGACCGTCAATTTTGTTATTATCATGTGAAGTCTTAGAGTGGAACACAGGCTCAAGGGTTGACAATGACACATTAAATGATGGTAAAGCAAAAGTATTCTAGTCTGTTTCAGAGGTTTTGTAAATTATACATGACTAGCCAACCCGCAGCGTACCATACGCCGCATAATCAGGCGGTTTTTTAATGATTTTTAAGCACAGGGAGAAAATTAACATTTGAAAAATCGGTAATGTAATAAATCAGCAAGAAAAGCAACATTGTAACAATGCACGGAACGAACCAACACACAATCGTCCGTGACTGAAAACTGGCGGACTGCCATCGCGCTTTCTCCTCCCAGACGGAGGGATGGGGGTGGACGGCGCTGAGGCGCGGAGGGTGGAATGGGAGGAGAGGAGAAGGACGTCTATTCCGCTCCCTCCGTCATGCTAGTCTGCTGATTTCTCGTTCAGTATGCACTGCCTGCTCATGTGACCACCTCCAACTCATCACTTGAGTCGTTGTTGTCTTTGCACAGTCCAGATGCACCTGTGACTCACGTCTTCCGTGTTCCTGCAGGAGCATCTAAGAAGACGCATGTTTGTCCCGGATGCGATTTGCTATATGTAGCGTGTAAAACAGTTTGCTATGGTGCATGCGGTCGTGCGTCGCAACCGAAAACTCGGTTTTTAAAGACTACTTACTTCATTGTGTTTTAACCTCAGTTGTAAAGGATTGTTTTAAGGATCCTATGGGATACCCCTCGCAAACCGTTTTACACGCTGCATATGGCGATTCACCTCCGCGAGAAACATGCCTCTATGAACAGTCAACGTGGCTCGGAGGTGCATGTGGCCTCTACGACAGACGAATATAAATGACGCAGTTTTTTCTGTGTCGTCGCGTCCGAGTTGGTGGACATGGCTCTGCGAGTTGTCGTCGTATCCACTGGTCTTGGAGTTGGTGGGCGTGGCTCCTTCCTGCGTGCGCCATAGGTGTCTTACTTGTCGGTGGATTAGTGAATCCACGCCCCTTCCGGCGTGCTTTCCATGGGTGTCTTGCCTTAATGAATTATATATATAGATGGTCTTTTGAAACAAACTGGTAATACAGTGACTATGTTGTGGTGGACATCAAAAGTGTTTTAAACTGATCTTTATTATTTTCAGTTATATTCTCATCAATAATTTATACAGTCAAAAATAAAAAGTCAACTTTAGCAATTAAAAAACTAAAATGTTAATAGTACACGATTGCATAATTTACTGTTTTTACTTTTTTACTATCTAGAGATAATAAAGAAAAATAGTAACAAAAACAATACCAAAAGGCGAGAAAACTGGTGTTGACCATCCACTAGAGAACATTTTTTTAAACTACTTACCTTGAAGTAACCTAAATACAGTATATTGATATCTGCATGTCATCCTAATAAGTTTTATTTTTCCAGACCTCCGCTCCATTTACCATTAAAGAATGCTCTGTATAACAAAATTCATTGATCCACATGTTCATTTGAAAACTAGCCCAACCATTTTTTAGACAAATTTAATTAACTTATAGGCAAAACAGAAACCAACTCTGGTCCAGCTAGCACAGTCTATCACAGGGCATACCCACTTATACAGGGCCTGTTTGGGGATGCCAATCATCCTAACCTTCATGTCTTTGGAATGTGGGAGGAACCACAAATACATTGACAAGACACATGCAGGTATGGTGTCTAAAATCCATGCAAGCAGCACACAGGCCAGTATCTGAACTTTTGACTCAGAATAATGAAAAGTACTTTTTTTTTTAACTTAGCACTCTTCTTTGAGTGCAGGCTAAAGTATGAATAGTTTATTGAAGAAATCCATAAAGTCAATCATACTAATATTAATTGTAAGTGTGACAAATAATCTGTGTTTCTTATTTGTTGATTTAGCTATTGAGATTATAAATTTTTATTTTTCAATATGAAGTAATAATTAAAGCAGCTTTCTTATACTGCTTAATACCTTTCAGTCCTTGTAGACTATTAAACTTGCACTAGTATTGTTTTCCATTTAAAATTGTAATTTTCAGGATTTTTAGGAGAACATGTGCTATTAAAGGATGGTGACTCCAATTTCACTGTATTTATTTTTGTTTTCATAGAGGATATTTTAAGTAAATCATGTGTTTCATGCTCATTATAATAATTTGTAAAGTGATTCACATTAGTACAAGTCTCATATCTTAAAATTTATCCTTTGAGAATATGAATACAATTTGACAAATATTTACTACTTACTTTAAGTGCTTCACAACTCTTTTGCCTCATTGAGTGTTTATCAGCAAGGACAGGAACAGCTAAAAAGCAATGAATAATGGTTTGAAGTAATTTATTGACAGGAATCATAATTGCATTTTGCATGTTAATGCAGTGACTGTCCAGCTGGAAAGTAGTAATGCCAAAGCCCATAATCTAGATCAACATTAGACAGAAATTTGACATCATTGTAAATGATATATGATTTAATGATTAGTATAATTTATGTAAACATTCTTGTTAGTAGAATTACAAGTCCTTAGCTGGTAGCAAATAAGCAAAGAATGGCTGAAGTTTTTCTTTCTTACATGAATGCTTAAAAGAACATAAAAGTAAAAAAATTTTAAACTCACAGCTCAGCATAAAAAGCAGTCTGGTATTACAGAGGTACACAAGACTACATATCTTATTACACAGAACATTAGAGCATTGGAACATTAAAACATTAGAACAATATAGACGAGAACAGGCCATTCAGCCCAACAAAGCTCGCCAGTCCTGTCCACTTAATTCTTCTAAAAAAACATCAAGTCTAGTTTTGAAAGCCCCTAAAGTTTTACTGTCTACCATGTACTTGGTTTCTATGGTTCTCTGTGTAAAGAAAAACTTCCTGTGTCCCTGTGTTTTTGACGAACTAATTCCCTTCATAATTGTAAACATTTCCATCATGTCACCTCTTAATCTTCTTTTGCTTAAACTAAAAAGGCTCAGCCCTGTTAATCTTTCTTCATAATTCATCTCCTGTAGCCCTGGAATCAGCCTAGTTGCTCTCCTCTGGACCTTTTCTAGCTCTGCAATGTCCTTTATGTAGCCTGGAGACCAAAACTGCACACAATACCCTAGATGAGGCCTCACCAGTGCATTACTAAGCTTGAGCATAACCTCCTGGACTTGTACTCCACATATCGTGCTATATAACCTAACATTCTGTTTGCCTTCTTAATAGCTTCTGAACACTGTCTGGAAGTTGACAGAACAGAGTCCACTACAACTCATAAATCCTTCTCATAAGTTGTACTCTCAATTTTCAGACCTCGCATTGTATATTCATACCTAACATTTTTACTTCCAACGTGTAATACTTTACATTTACTGACATTAAACTTCATCTGCCACAAATCTATCCAAGCCTATAAGCTTCCCAAGTCCTTCTGTGATGTTTTAACGGATTACAAATTATCTGCCAATTCACCTTTCTTAGTATCATCTACAAAGTTAACCAGTTTGTTACTTATATTCCTTTATATATATTAAAAATAGCAGTGGCCCTAGCACTGACCCCTGTGGAACACCACTCTTAACATCAGCCAATTCTGATAAGGTTCCTTGCAGCATAACCCTCAGCTTCCTGTGTTTGAGCCAATTCTGCACCCATCTACAAACATCACCCTGGACTCCCACTTCTTTTAGTTTGATGCCCAAGCTCTCATTTGGCACCTTATCAAATCCTACTGAAAGTCAAGGTAAATAATATCATATTCTCCTCTTTGATCATATCCTTTTGTTGCTTCCTCAAAGAATTCCAGCATGTTAGTAGGTGGCTGGGGTGGCGACCCGGCCGGGACGCCCAGGAGGACCGGAGGAGGGCTTGCGCCTTCCCCAGACCATCTGGGGGCGACCGCCCTGGTTCCTTTGGAGGCCATGGGTACAGAGCTTTGAAGCTCCACCCTGTAGGGGCCCATGGTCGCCGCCGGGGGCGCCCCCATGCCTTTGGAGCCCTGGACCTCAGCACTTCCACCACACCAGGAAGTGCTGGGGGGAAGAAGAGCAGGGACACCCGGAGTGCTTAAAGGGATGCAGCCGGTACTTCCGCCACACAGGGGCGTGTCGGCGGGTGATTGCCGGAACCCACTTGGAGCACATCCGGGTGATAATAAAAGGGGCCGCCTCCCTTCATTCGAGGCTGGAGTCGGGTGGAAGAAGGACAAGGTCAGGAACGAGAGAGAGTAGGAGGCGGCTGAAGAAGAAGGCATTGTGTGGCCAGGACTTTGGGGGACTTGAAGGGGTTTGTGTGCACTTTGAATTATAAATAATAGTTGTAAATAAATGTGTGGTGGTGGAAAACAATATGTCTGCCTGTCTGTGCCCAGGTAACATTCACAATATATACAGTATATACTGTATATACAGGGTGGGCCATTTATATGGATACACCTTAATAAAATGGGAATGGTTGGTGATATTAACTTCCTGTTTGTGGCACATTAGTATATGTGAGGGGGAAAACTTTTCAAGATGGGTGGTGACCATGGTGGCCATTTTGAAGTTGGCCATTTTGGATCCAACTTTTGTTTTTTCAATAGGAAGAGGGTCATGTGAAACATCAAACTTATTGGGAATTTCACAAGAAAAACAATGGAGTGCTTGGTTTTAACGTAACTTTATTCTTTCATGAGTTCTTTACAAGTTTCTGACCACTTATAAAATGTGTTCAATGTGCTGCCCATTGTGTTTGTGTTAACAAACAAAACCACCGCTATTGGTCTGACACTAACCCACATTGGATAGATCCCTCCAAGACTGTTGGAACAAAGAAATTGATGGTATGGTGTGGTATATGGGGTACAAAGATAGTGGGGCCATTCTTCATCAATGGAAACCTCAAGGCCACTGGATATGTGAAATTGCTACATGATGATGTGTTTCCCTCTTTATGCACTGAAGCTGGCACGTTCCCTGAGTTTTTCCAGCAAGATGGTGCACCACCACATTATGGGTGTCAGGTCCGAGCATTCCTAGATGAACAGTTTCCTGGAAAGTGGATTGGTCGTTGTGGGCCAGTTGAATGGCACCCAAGGTCTCCCGATCTGACCCCCTTAGACTTTTATCTTTGGGGTCATCTGAAGGCAATTGTCTATGCTGTGAAGATACGAGATGTGCAGCACCTGAAACTACGGATACTGGAAGCCTGTGCTAGCATTTCTCCTGCGGTGTTGCTATCAGTGTGTGAAGAGTGGGAGAAGAGGGTTGCATTGACAATCCAACACAATGGGCAGCACATTGAACACATTTTATAAGTGGTCATAAACTTGTAAATAACTCATAAAAGAATAAAGTTACGTTAAAACCAAGCACACCATTGTGAAATTCCCAATAAGTTTGATGTGTCACATGAACTTCTTCCTATTGAAAAAACAAAAGTTGGATCCAAAATGGCCGACTTCAAAATGGCCACCATGGTCACCACCCATCTTGAAAAGTTTCCCCCCTCACATATACTAATGTGCCACAAACAGGAAGTTAATATCACCAACCATTCCCATTTTATTAAGGTGTATCCATATAAATGGCCCAGTACAGTACAGGCCAAAAGTGTGGACATACCTCCTCATTTAATGTGTTTTCTTTATTTTCATGACCATTTACATTGGTAGATTCTCACTGAAGGCATCAAAACTATGAATGAACACATGTGGAGTTATGTACTTAACAAAAAAGGTGAAATAACTGAAAACATGATTTATATTCTAGTTTCTTCAAAATAGCCACCCTGTGCTCTGATTACTGCTTTGCACACTCTTGGCATTCTCTCGATGAGCT
>JANRMT010062798.1:1183378-1219210 GCA_026402145.1 Polypterus bichir lapradei
TAAAATACCTATACAATAACTATAATTGTAATAAACAAACAATAAAACAGCGGAGAAGCCGTGGATTAAACAAAAAGGCTGTAGTTATCAATAGGGAGAATTGAATCCCGTGGCGAAGCAAGGAAGGGAATGTAGAGACCGGAACGACGGACGGTCTTATATAGGCAGGCAGCCAACAACGTGGGAGGCGTTGGGATGGAGGACCCAACGCCACCTCACACAGTGACTGAGCTGCAGGCTATGGACGTATATATGTACATAAGTAGGATTCAGTTAGCGTTGGGAACCCATGTACCAAATTTCTTGAAGATGGGCCCATAAGTAACAAAGACTGTTGAAAAGTTCAATATGGCGGCCGACAATGGCATCATACCACCGAAATAAGTACGTACATTGGTTTCGGTTAGCTCAGGGAAGCCACCTACCAAATTTCGTGAAGATGGGGCCGTAAATAAGAAAGTTCAACGTGGTGGACGTTGTTGACCGTTATGACCGTTACGCGTAGAATTTCTAAATGAAACCTGCTTAACTTTTGTAAGTAATCAGTAAGGAATGAGCCTGCCAAATTTCAGCCTTCTACCTATACGGGAAGTTGGAGAATTAGTGATGTTGGAAAATTCAATATGGCGGCTGACAGTGGCGTCATACCACCGAAATAAGTATGTACATTGGTTTTGGTTAGCTCAGGGAAGCCACCTACCAAATTTCGTGAAGATGGGGCCGTAAATAAGAAAGTTCAACATGGCGGACGTCGTTGACCGTTATGACCATTACGCGTAGAATTTCGAAATGAAACCTGCTTAACCTTTGTAAGTAAGCTGTAAGGAATGAGCCTGCCAAATTTCAGCCTTCTACCTGCACGGGAAGTTTGAGAATTAGTGACGTTGGAAAGTTCAATATGGCGGCCAACAGTGGTGTCATACCAACGAAATAAGTACATACATCGGTTTCCGTTAAAAGTTTAATATGGCGGCTGACAGTGGCATCATACCACCGAAATAAGTACCAAATTTCAGCCTTCTACCTACACGGGAAGTTGGAGAATTAGTGACGTTGGAAAGTTCAATATGGCGGCTAACAGTGGCGTCATACCACCGAAATAAGTATGTACATTGGTTTCGGTTAGCGCAGGGAAGCCGCCTACCAAATTTCGTGAAGATGGGGCCATGAATAAGAAAGTTCAATATGGCGGACGTCGTTGACCGTTATGACCATTACGCGTAGAATTTCGAAATGAAACCTGCTTAACTTTTGTAAGTAAGCTGTAAGGAATGGGCCTGCCAAATTTCAGCCTTCTACCTAGACGGGAAGTTGGAGAATTTGTGACGTTTGGAAAATTCAATATGGCGGCCGACAGTGGTGTCATACCACCGAAATAAGTACGTACATCGGTTTTGGTTAGCGCAGGGAAGCCACCTACCAAATTTCGTGAAGACGGGGTCATTCTTCTACCTACACGGGAAGTTGGAAAATTGGTGACTTTGGAAAGTTCAATATGGCGGCCGACAGTGGCGTCATACCATCGAAATAAGTAAGTACATCGGTTTCGGTTAGCACAGGGAAGCCGCCTACCAAATTTCGTGAAGATGGGGCCATAAATAAGAAAGTTCAACATGGCGGACGTTGTCGACCTTTATCGACCGTTATGACCGTTACGTGTAGAATTTCGAAATGAAACCTGCTTAACTTTTGTAAGTAAGCTGTAAGGAATGAGCCTGCCAAATTTCAGCCTTCTACCTACACGGGAAGTTGGAGAATTAGTGATGAGTGAGTGAGTGAGTGAGTGAGTGAGTGAGTGAGTGAGTGAGTGAGTGAGTGAGTGAGTGAGGGCTTTGCCTTTTATTAGTATAGATATATTGTATATATATATATATATATATATAAATAATATATATATATATATAAGTGTGAAATTCCCCTTGGGATTAATAAAGTATCTATCTATCTATCTATCTATATTCTAACTACAGGGTCATGGGCGTCTGCTGGAGCCAATCCCAGCCAACACAGGGCACAGGGCAGTAAACAAAACCCAGGCAGAGTGCCAGCCCTCGCAGTGTACTCTTCATGTACTGCTTAATCTTATTCTTAATAATTTCTTCTACCATAAATACCCGCATATAGGATGATACCATGTATAAGACGCAGTGGATTTCTGACCCTAAAAACCATGGAAAAACCTGTGTACCTGTTTATAGGGCACATCCTGATTTTGAGTTACTAATTAAAAGCTGCTGCTGCCAGCGCTAGTGATTGTATCCATGTGTTTGTGTTAGGCTGGAGTCTCTCTGAACAACAACAAAGAGCGAGAAACATATTAGATGGTGAAAATGACTTATCGGTGACGTGAAAATTCAAAATAAAACAATTTCCAAATGTTACAATAAGGCATACAGGTGGATGTATTGTAAAATGAGCTTTCAAACGTTGTGTCATTCTCCAAAATCGATACAGTATTAGCGACACTACACCTGAAAAATACTTTAATTTGAAATGGTGTGAAATGCCAGTGTGGGGGCGACAGCTAATCGCGCACGGACTGAGGCATACCCCGGTAGCTACAATTGCAGCACTGCTTACCGACTGTCGCTTGAAAACAAACCTTGAAATTCAAATTGGATTCAAACCACTCCTCTCTGTTCCCGTCACACAGCCATCGAAGGCGAAGGAGAAGGCGAAGGAGAGGCACTGACACACGTGCATATGATCATAAAGTCCAATGGGGGAGCTGGGGGTGGGCAAATGAGCAGGCAGTGCGCATGCCTCGAGAGCAAGGGTGGATGCGGGAGAAAGTGACTCAGGATGTGTTTGATGAGGAGTTGGGGGCGGGCACATGAGCAGGAAGTGTGCATGCCTTGGGGAGGAGGGTTAGAGTTGGCAGGTGGGGCTCTGTCTTGCGTGCGTGCGTATCCCATGGTCGGGCGACTTGGTGGATTATATATAGAAAAGCAGCCGGAACCGAAAAGAACAATGAAAAGTCAATGTGGCTCAGAGGTGCATGTGGACTGTAGCACAGACGAAAGCGACTGAGGCGGTGTTTGGTGAGGTGCTGCGTGCCTCGAGAGCGAGGGTGGCCTCGGCAGGAGGGTTAGAGTTGGCGGGCGGGGCTCTGTCTTGCGTGCGTCTTGCTTGCCATGTCTTGCGTGCGTCTTGCTTTCCATGGACTTAGTGAATTATATATATAGATTTATAATTTTTGTAATAAAAGTATCCATGTATAAGAAGCACCTGGGTTTTTAGGCCTACTTCTTAAGAAAAAAAATGCGTCCTATATACGGGTATTTACGGTATTAATTTTCCTGTGATGCCCATTAAGCTTACTAGACTATAGTTGCTTGGATCTGCCCAGTCACCCTTTTTATATAACAGGATAATATTTACCATTTTCCAGTCCTTTGGAATCAACCCAGTGCGCAGTGACATCCTAAAAATATGTGTCAAGGATTTATATATGTACTCGCTAGCCTCCTTAAGAACTTTAGGGTAAATATTTTTGGTCCTGGTGATTTGTTTGATTTCAGCCTATTTTATTTAAGCAATACTTCTCCCTCTACAATTTCTGAATCTCTCAGAACCTCCTTAGTAGTCTCATTTACTGCTGGGATGTTATCTGCTTCCTCACTTGTGAAGACCTCAGAAAAATACAAGTTTCGGGCTTCTGCTATTTCATTATCTGTATCTTTTAATTTCACTTTACTATTCCTGATGCACTTCACCTCCTCCTTCACTGTTGTTTAACTACTAAAATACTGAATAAACCTCTTTGGGTTGTCTTTCATCTTATCTGCTATATTCCTCTCCAAATGTCTTTTAGCCCCCCTAATATCATTCTTAAAGGTTGACCTCATGTTCTCATATGCCCTATGATTCACTTCGGAGTTATTAGTCTTATATGCCATACACAGCTGTTTTTTCTTTTGCATCTTCTTTTTTTACTCTTTATTAACACACTGCTGAGTTTTTAAAATTTTCCTATTAATTCCAATTTTAGGTGTGTACCCATTCTTCATTACATGTAAAACATTTTTAAACCTACTCCACTGCTCCTCACTGTGTCCACACTTAAAAGCTTATCCCAGTGTATCCTCTTTAGACTATACCACATCTGCTCAAAATTTGCCCTACCAAAGTTAAACTTAACAATTTTATTATATTGTATTATATTATGGTCACTTGACCCTAGTGGTTCAATCACCTCTATATACTCAATTCTGTCCTGATTATTACAAAATACTAAATCCAGACGGGCTCCACCCTTTGTTGGTGTTTTAAAATGCTGTGTTAAAAAACAGTCGCTGATTACTTATAAAATCTCCTTCTCTTATGCTCCACCATTTGCAAAGTTATCCCAGTTAATATTCAGATAGTTAAAGTACCCCATGACTATAATATCCCCCATGTAAACTTGCTTTTTTAATATTACTAAAAAGATGTGTGTTGATATTACTGTTTGCACTGGGTGGTCTATAACTCACTACTAAAATAAGGCCTCTTTCCCTAATGCTTTCCAGGCGAAGCCATATGAACTCACTAAAATGGGGCTCATTGTCGAACTGAAGAGAACAGGTATAATGAATTGGGCTAGAAGGCTGACGTGGGCGACTAAATAAGGAACACTGCTTTATACATCCAATATTCTAATAACAACATTAACCTGTAGTACATAACACTACATAACCAGTGCTTTTGGAAGGCATAGATCAAAAAGTGTGAATATGCAGGATTTAGTATAGATAAATAACAAAAGAAAAAAAAGAATAGGAAAAAGTGATCAACAACAAAAATGTACAGAGCGATAAATAAAATAAAAGTTATGTATAGATCTAGTAGAGTTGTTAGAGTCACCTTCCCAAAACAGTGTACCATTATTTCTTTTTAATAATAATTCTCAACAGTAGTTTTCCTATTCATTTGCAGTATTATACAAGATCACACAAACTGGATGGAGACCACTTGTGAACAGAAATATTCTAGTTCTGATTCATAATGAGAATTGGAATCAGATCACGACTTTCACTGGGCCATTCATGAAAATTAACTCTAAGCAATACCAGCAATTAACTTCCGAGCAATACCAATGTTGATGTGACTGTATGTTGGGAGTCATTATCCTGATGAAACATGATCCCTGTTCTACTTCCAAGTCTCTTGCAGAGCACAGCCTCTTTGCCTTCATAATTTTGTTTCTAATTTTCTTCACCCATGTTGCATTCCATTTAGACAATTCTTTCAGGTGCACATGCAAGGAAGCATCTGCTGTGCTAACATCTTGTAAAACTAGAGCCTGTTTAAGTCTTTCTATTATAATAAAAAATCCTGGGACAAGAGATGACTTTTTCAGAGGGATACTTTCACGTGCCAAGAGATTTAACCACACACAGGGCCGGAAATAAAAGACAAAGAGTAGAAAACAAAGTAGAACATCCTAAAGCATTCAAAAACGTTGACGCGATACACATGCAGAGCAGGTTAGAGAAAATGAAAGTCCGAAAATTCGAAAGTCTCAAAAAAATGATAGTAAAGATCATATTAGCGTAAACAAATGGAAATTATTACTCGGTGAAATAACAGAACAGCGAAAGGAGATTGAATATATTGTTTGGATTTAAACTTTAAGTCGGAGACTTGTTGATCATCTATTTCATGTTGCCATCAGGGAAAAGTAGTGTTTCTTCCCAGTGAAGAGGCGTATCCGCAAGAATTAAAACATTTGCTGTTTGGTGAAAGTGAAATCCACATACGTGAGCGTCAGAAACGTGAAGTGGCTGGCACAGGCCCCAGGGGTTTGCGAGCGAAGTGAGAAAGGGCCGAAGCCCCCTAGTTTATCATAATTATAGGAGTGACTTCTCATAAAACAAGTTAGTTTTGTATTTATTTTTTTAAATATAGTTGTAAGGGATGCAGTGAACTTTGCTTTCAGTGTCAGTTTTTGATTGTGGTCAGAAGATAAAATATCTCAAATAATCCATTACGTTTACATATTGTAGCACAAAACAAAATGTGAAAAAAAAATCCAAGGATGTATTTTCTGTATATACAGTGGATTCAGAAAATATTCAGGCCCCTTCACTTTCTCCATACTTTATTGTATTGTAGATTTAATTTTAAATGGATACATCTGCCCTTTTACTTAAATGATTAATACTTTTTTTACTTTTAATTAATTTGCAGACCTTTCTAAAAGCATGTTTTCACTTAGTCATTATTGGTTATTGAGTGTAGATTGATGGGCAAAAATGGCAGATTTACCATTTAAATTAAATCTACAACACTATAAAGAGTGTAGAAAATGAAGGAGTCTGAATACTTTCTGAATCCACGCTATTCTTGAAATATTTTCCATGATTGTCCACCAGAGGGCAGTATTTAGAAATATAAAAGTGCAAAATAATGAATAAAATGCCACAACTTGTTCTGTTGTTGCTTGTCAGATTCTGTTCTAAGCACAGAAAATAATCTCAGCCTTAGCTGTTTAGTTATAATATTTCCATTTAATTTAGACCATGTAAGGAAAAAGAGAACATGATGTGTCTTAGCTGAGATAATAAAACACATTCTTACATGCGCAAACCCTTCTGTAGGTAAAGGAAAAGCATCACAAATGTAAAAACATTGATAGCACTCAAATAAAAATGAAGCATTTTTCTTCGCAGAATTTTCTGAACGCTGTCCAAATGCAATTTCATAATATGGACACCAGCATGGATTGTGGGAGGAGATATAAACTACATTAATAGAGTATGTGTCTTCTTTCCAAAAATTATTTCTGATATTTTCTTTACAGGGGTTACTGTAGGTTATATTTCTGGCCATTATGATACATTTATCTTCAACATAAGACACAAAGTGTGTTAGAAACATGAGAATAGTTCTGGGAAGAAGATACTGTAATAACCCATGAGCATAATCATTTTATCATTTGAAGTGCATTATGTTAGTAGTAGCAGTTGTCACGTGTACACAGTACAGTGGAATTCTACTCACATGGGCAAAAAACACATTGCCACTCTCTGGGGCTATGATAAACACGAATGTATTTAAAGTACATTTTATGTAAGAGCATTTTATATAGGTATATAGCCTTATAGGATTATTATTCTTACACGTGCAGAGTACAGTGACATTCTTACTTGCATGTGCTAATCAGCATGCAACATGTTAACACTCTCTGGTGTATATTTTAAGCAAACTCATTATTTGGGATTTTCTAAAAGAGAGGTGTAAGGATGGAAGATTAAGTATATTACTTTTGGTATTTCATTTTGTAGAGTTTTAAATTCTTGCATTTTTGGGGGAAGTGCTGTGTGTGAACTTTAGGAGGAGCAAGACCAAGGTGCATCAAAAGCCGAAAAATTAACAGAGTTATATAATAATAAAAATCATACATTTCATAGTGTACTTAAAAGTAGAAAGATCTACTGAAATGTGTTATATTTTACACCAGAATTTACAATTTGTGATTATGATTTTTGCAAAGTGATTTTATGAGCAATACATATTAAAATGAGCAAATTATAACTCTTTTTTTCCTCTTAAAAAAGGCACTTTAAGAACCGAAATCATAAAAAAATGAATAGTACAATTGCAGTACTTGCACAAATTTGATAGTCATTTTTTTAAGGATTCGGATTAATGTAAAGAGTCATAGGAAATTTCATAACATTCTATCATGTAGTATTACCTACTTAGGGTTGCCAGACGTCCCTTATATATGGGACATGTCCCATATTTGATCATTTTGTCCCCTGTCCTGTACTGACCTTTCAGGGACACCCAAATGTCCCGTATTTAGTTCATTTTCAAATTTTCGTAATAAAAATATATTTTTACTACCTTCTTATGGTACTTAGTTGTAAGTTTATAAGTAATTATACTTTCTTTTCTCAGATTCTCTTGATTAAAATAACCCAAATGTAACGAGGAAACGAGTGTTTGCTGCCTGTTTGCAACTTGTTCAGTTGCTATGGTTGGCTGAGGACAGCGACACTCTTACTGTTTTGCTCTCTTTTTTTGCCCACTTTTATTCTAACTGCCTGTATTAAATAATAATAATATTTATCTATTGTCAATATCAAATAAATATTTTCAAATGATTTCACTTTTACAGATTTTTTTTAGCTTGTATTAAATAATTTTCAAATGATTTTACTTTTGTTTTCCTCATAACCCATTAAAATCCTTGCTTTATGTTTTTAATTTATGTCTCTACTTTTATATAATATATTGGTCTGGGTGTGTAGGGGACATGTATAAATTTATATATATAGTAATATAGAGAGAGATTTTAAGAGTGTCCCATATTTCTAATTTTCTAATCTGGCAACCCTATACCTACTTCAAATAAGAGGTTTCTCCTCAAATAAATTTTGTTTCAGATTACTTAAAATACATGCTTTAGTGTGTAGAATGTTTGCTTTGATTGCCATTAAGATATTCACATTATTAAAGCAACATCTTAAGGGACTTTCTCAACTGTCTCCAGACCATAGTTTTCTGACTTTGTATTGTCTTCTCAGTACAAAGTCAGCAGCCACCCACCTCTCGCCAACTGATTGTAATTAAAGCTTTATTTTTTATAGTATACCATAAAATGTCCCTCTGCCAATAAATAATAATAATAATAATAATAATAATAATAATAATAATAATAATAATAATGCTTTTTTATTTATATAGCACCTTTCTCAATTTTCGGATACTTTACAAAATATATAGAAGCTCAAGAAACTAGTATCAATTAATGTTAGAAAAACAGAATAAAAACAGAGCAAACAATATAAATCAAACAATTCAGCAATAACACTACATGTGTTACAAATCTAAGACTAAAAAAATAATTGTTTAAACCAAAAAGTTTTCAATTTACTTTTAAAAAGAGAACATGAACAGCAGAATATAAAGGAAGTAGACCATGCCAAACTAAATTAATGAATGCAAGTTTACTGTATATTTGATTTGTGACGAAACAGGCAGCCATTGCAAATGGCAAAGATGAGGAGTAATGTGTTCTATTTGCTGGGTATGCATGAGAGTTACAGTAGCCAGAATGAGAAGTGATGAAAAATGAACAAGTGCTTCAGCATCTCCCCTGTTAAGTAATGGGCAAAGATAGAAGATTTTAGAAAGGTAATCATAAGCATGTTGTAGCTTATTTGACACACAATGGTAAGTGATTAGTCAAAAGGGATACCTATATTACAAACGACTAGTGATGTCCAAAAAAACACCATCATTGTTAGTGCTGTTGAATTTTGGGGTTTAGTTTTGAATATAAGAAAATCCATATCTAGTCAAATCTTTAAATCAGAACTGCATTCCAGCATCAATTGAGGTGGCAGATCAGTGGTGGACTTAGCAGGATGATAAATCTTGGTGTCATCAGCGTAACCATGAAAGCTGGGACATGTTGTCATATAATTTGTTCTAAATGGAGCATATTCATTAGTAACAAAAGGGGACCGAGAACAGATCCCTTGATAACACATTGTGTAACGGGGTGAAGGAGGATTTTGTTTACCAATTATAATTAAAAAGCTGCATATCAGAAAGATAAGATTTAATCAAGCGTAGAACTGTGCCAGCAATGCCAATTGAAAAAGTGTGGAGATGAAAGTATGTTATGACTAACAGTGTCAAAATTCATCACTAAGATCAAGAAGAAGAAAAAGCAGAAAAATGCTGTGTGAAAGGCCGAAACACCCCATGAGCCAGAGGAACACTACTGATGATGTGTCCCAATATTCTACAAATTTCTCCAAGTCTATCATTCACCGACAAGCATAACTGAACCCTATTGTACATGCTTGCACGAGGATAGTAACATCCCGTTCTGTGTTTTGTAATCTGTGTACCCTAGCATCAGCAAATAAAAGGAGATCATTAACAACTTTCAAGAGAGCAGTTTCGTTATGTAACATGTGGGAAACAGATCGAAAAGGTCTGTAAATGGCCTGTTCAGCAAAGTACATTTGAATTTAACTTGAATTTGATTAGCAACAACCCCTTATAGCACTTTTGTTAAGAATGGGAGGATACAAGCGGGCCCAAAGTTTACAAGACAGGATTCTTGAAGAATAATTTTTTTAAGAATAGAGAAAGGATTCTTGGGATTGCATGTTTGATTGTTTATGATGGGAAAATAGTAAGGGAACCAGGGATTATTCAAAGCATCCCTGTACTTAAGCATATATTCGTTATAATTAGAAGAGTGGACAGTTAAGACAGCATATAACAGCATTCTACATAACTATCAGTTGTTTTCATCACCCTCAGTTCTAGGGTTTATTATGCTGATGAGTGAGCAGCAGGGACCTCTGTGGTAGACAGGACCTGCCCAAAATGGTGGATCAAGCCCCTGCCTCTTTACCCTCATTGGCCTATGTAGCCTTTTCTCTCTCATTTTTACCTAATTGATCATTTTTAAGCACAAGTGCGTTATTCCTTTCTTTGTATGAATCAAGAGACAAAACAGTGATTAGCTAGCTAGATTAGGGTTTACTGTTTATTGCTACTTATTCCAAACAAATGTATAAAATGTATTTGTGTGCTTGTCATGTTGGTTTTTATAACATGGAAGGTAGCTATAATGCTTGCGCACAAGTCACACATGATCACTTCGCTTTCGATGACAGTTTTTCTAGTTGGCTTGCTCTGTTATTAGAAATTTACAAAATAACTTTCCTCACAGCAAACAACATTTTCTAACTCTAAAACTTACGTGCATTGCAGTCAAACAAAGCATTGTGGGCATCTCCAAAAGTGCATTTCTTTGCCTGCATGTGTGTTTGCTCATTCTGACAGAGAATAATAAGGACCGATTTTGGGAGTATCATTTGAGCATAGTTAAGTTATTCATTCAGCATACATCTGGCCAAAGAAGAGTATCGTAGCAATGCTGGGTGTGTATGAAGACCTGATGCTAATTTTCCAAACTCAATTCTTGTAAGTCCAAACTCAGAAATTCATGTGGACAGGTGGAGCTCTCTGATCTTCTGATTCTGTCCATAGAGAAATATATGACTGTGAACAAAGATGAAGTCATTGTAATCTATCAAAACCTGGGAGGAGTTTCTTCTACAACCCAAAAATTGAGAACACCTAGAAAGCAACAGGGTATTTAAAATGTATTGTTTTTGATTTGTTTTTGTCAATGAGATAGCTTAATGTTATACTGTATGTAAAATCATTGTACATTGTACTTTAGGGTTCTGGATCATAATTAGTTTACTTTTCCTTGCTCAAAGTCAGTACACCAAAATGAATGGTTATATACAGTATGCTATCAGATTATCAAGTTTCAGTGGCTTCCTGAATATACCCTAATAAGTATTTTTATGTAAGAAAAGAAATGTTATGATATGATATGATGTGAACACCTGCTGTTAAGGACAAGTTAGTATTTCACTTAATTAAATGGAAAAAAAAAATATTTTCTCTTTTGTCGTGTTATGGTGTGGTGTGTTATATTGGGAAATAAAGTATATTTGCAGGAGAGTGAAGGGAAGTGTCTCTTCTGATAATCCTAACATAAATAGCAAACGTGGACAAACATCTTTTTCCTAGGTTGTGAATATTATAATGCCACTGGAATTATATCCACACTTATCATAAAACTGAAAACACAGACATAAGAGTTGGCACTAATTTGTAACAATGCTATCCCGTAACAATTTCCTTCTCTCCTTTTTGGCCACTGCTCACCAAAAGGTTTGCGCACATCACTGCTGAAAGGGGCAAAACAATGAAATGTATTAGAGCAGGTTTAATTAAAATGAGAAGCAGAGAGGAGTAATCAAAAAAGTCAAAATTAGAAGAGGCATGTAAGGACGGGGATAAAGGGAATGGATCAATAGATAAAAGAATACATAGTTTTGTACTGGGCTTTACAAAGACAAAACAGAGGCTATATTCTGAATTCATTATCAAACAATGAATTCAATGTCATGAGGACAGGGAGAACAAATCAGACCTAAGTTATGAGACAAGAACTCATTGGCAAAGGAACAATTAGGGTACACAATGTATATTAAAATCCCAGTGTAAAATCATGATAATGCATATAACAGAAGCAAGTGTGAGCATTAAATTTAGTTTTCACAGAAAATCTGATGAAGTTTAACAAAGTGGGGGTTATTTATTAACACAATAAGCAGTGTAGATGCCACATGGGCTGGACGGACATCCTGGCCAGGAAAGGAAGCAGATCCGGAAGGAAGAGATGGACGGACAGCCCCTATAAAAGTAGAGAGATCACTAGGGAACTGTTATTCCCCCAGCACGCTAGATGGCAGCAGTCCTGGATATCCCCACCCAGTGGGAAGCCAGCAGGTCTGGCAGAGCAGCCCTGCTGGGGTCACGGGGTGCCACAAGAGGGTGTACCAGGGAAACCAGCTCCCTGCTCAAATAATGGACTTCTGTGTGACCCGGGAGTACTTCCATCGGGCAATTGCCCTGGCACTGGAAGTACTCCCAGGTCTGTAATAAAAGGGACCGCACTCACTTACTCAGGTGAGTCGGAGCTGGGTGGTAGAGAGGCAACACTCGACTGGAGGAGGACAGTGTGGTGGTGACAGAATATAGTGTGGAGAGAGAAGGACCAGTTTTTATGATACTTTTGGAGGTACTTTAAATAAAACCTTCGTTTATTTTGATCAAGGACTGCGTTTTTGTGATCGTGTTGGGGTTTGACGCCCAGGGTTTATCACAGCAGTAAAAAAATGGAGACAACACTTCACACCATGTACTCATAAGATGGTAAATAGGATAAAAACTGTAGCACACACTAATTTGCCAATTTATTTCTGGCTGAATGACGTAGGTGCAGTGAGGCATCATAGAAAAACACATGTTTTTACCATCAAATATATACTGTCCTCAACTGGTAAATTCCTACTTCAGTACTGTGAGAACTGAAATGAACAAATGTCCTAACAAAATGCTTGAACTACTTGAAACAGTTTTATTCACAATGTGAAATGCATATTTATTTCTTAGAAAAAAAAAGGGAAAAGCTATTTTTTGAGCAATGTCCAACAGGAAGCAGAAACAGCTGTGAAGACATCCGGAGGCCTAATATCTCTGCTTATTTTCTTCTGATTAAAATGAATTTGTCTTGAAGTGAATAGAATAAAACCTTTGATCTCCTAAAGTTCTATGAGGGTCTTTATCTTTTTGACCTGCTTGTAGAAGAAAATGATTTGGATTACTAGATTTGATCTGTTATTCATCAGCCAGAGGTCTGTATTTTGGCAGAAGGAACTGGTTTCGTAGAAATAAAGCACAATGATGAAATACTTGCAATACTAAATTACTAGAGCTACTTAAATTACTCTCAGCAATATACAGTATACATATATTACTGGTCGTGTTTTAAAGATATTTTTGGTTCCTGGGTACCATAATTTTCCAGCATTCTAACATGAGAGGTTAAAACATCTATTGTGGTCAAAACAAAAACTTAGTAGAGGATGTTCATTTTAAGACATTTGCCAAAGACAAGAAACAGAGAGTGATGGGTACAGCCTCTAAAATCATTGTTCACTATATACACCATGGATTCACTTTCTTTTGCATGATATTTACAGACATTGAGATCAGCAGTCCCCCTCTTTTCATCAGGTAAACAGCTTCATGAAAATGGGTATCAGATTTCATAAAAGTGGGTATCCACAAAATGTCAGATGCCTTAACTTAACATATTCCTCTTAAGAGTCTTGTGTGGTAAAGTGAGGAGTATTTCTCAGTGTGTTTGGGTTAGAGTAGCTATTTGTTGGCTGCTAGGAAATAATGGTTTCTGTTGTCCTTATGTGGTAGGTTTGTATTGATGTTTTACTAATATGACTCTCACAAAATCAAATTCCAACAAACATTATTGTTGAAATGAACTATCTACTTATTTACTTAATTCAAATCATTTTAGTTGTCACTAGTGACCTTGGTGGTGTCATTTGCTGTTCAGCTGGAAAAGACCTGTTAGCCATATTTTGAAAGTTGTCTAAGTATACATCAAGGGCCTGGACTCTAATTTCCTTTTCAGGAATCTGTTTAATTGAAATCACTTAAACCAATTAAAATCTTACATCAATATAAGCCAATTGAGAAGTTGTAGAACTTCTATTCTCAATCGCAAAAGAAATACGCAGGGCTTAAAACATCTTACAGTCAACTTTATACATCACATAGTTTATTCATAATAATGCAAAGGGATATATGCATTGTAAATACCACCTCTTGAAATATAATTTCCTAAATTGGCCTTAAAAGCTAAATGATTTATTAATTTGTGTGCATTGATGTCTCTGACTTTACCATGGCCCTTGGCCATCTTTGGTGGCTGATAACCTTGACATGGTTGCTGTCCAGTTTTTTATGTCTGCTGTTTTTTTCAACTCTACTAAGTCAGCATGTACTCGGAAATTTCCAAATTAATATTGAACACAACTAAGAGTATAGTTTCATTTACTTGAATGGAGAACCTTCATAACCTCCTGCATCTAGGTGCTGCAGGAGATGCTGTCTGTATAGAAGATCCTGCCACCGTCGAAGATGCCATGGTACTGTTCAGAACAGCACTTTGTTTCCATAGTGTTCTGGCTGAATTTCTAGTCTGTACAAATAGAACGATTTCATACTATGAGAAGACATGAAAATTCTCTTGTTATACAGTAAGTGCCATGTTATATAAATAAACTGACAAAGGCAATGAATTTTTAAGAAATGAATCACCACACTGGCTACAGTTACCTTAGACTTCTGAATTGCTCATATATTAAATTAAAATTACATGAGACACTACATTCTGTTTCTTAAACAATGATTGCTCTTTCCAGTATACTTTAGTTGCTTTATTTCCTTTAAAAAGCTGCCCACAAATGAATAGATAGGGATCCTACATGGAGTCACCAAAAGTACATTTTTTTTTTCCAAAGCACAAACTGGTTCCAATTCACACATGAACCTAACTATTTCTGCTGCTTTTAAAACACAATTTCTGTAAGTAAGATATACTTGCTTGGCACAACTTGTATGAAAAGTGAATAGATTTTGTAGAAAAGAAGTCTTTGACAAATTACCTTTATATCAAAGACATTTGTGTCTTTCTACTGTCAAAACATCAGTTTACTGAGGTTTTTATTTAATTTATTACACCAATACTAAAACAAAACAGGTGAACATTTCAAAGAATTGAAAAAAGCAATCTTATAATAATAAGACGTTAAGTAAAAATTTCAGAGCAGGCCCGATCATTCCCTTTTTAAACATGGCTTCTAGAGTGGGAGGTGCTTTTCCATGTTTGAGATCACAATATCACCGAAGGGAAAATTCCCACAGACGTAAGCGTGTCCATTTTAGTAGCTGTGCATGTTTTGCTTGTTGCCACCTCAAGCAGAGGGCAGAAAATAAAAAAACATTATTCTTTGTTTTTAAAACCAAATAAACATAGTGGTTTACATACGGTATGGAGAAACTGAGAAACTGCACATGCTAACATCACAAATTAGACAAGGTAATTCATTTTAATGCAGGTAACCTCAGCTAAATGATGTAAGCCAAAGGTAACACAGTATCATATCATATCAATGAGACGAGAGATGTTATGATGAGAATCAACATGGTGACAGCTGCAGTATTAACTGATTTTTTTTAGTATGAAGAACAAAAAATATGGTCTCCTGCTGCTACAGGAGTCTACATCAAAAACCATGAAACAACACTTTATTTCTATGAGACATAGAAGCCCCATATCACATGCTGACATGAAAGCTGTAGAAGCCATTGAAAGTGTCACTTAAAGCTTCACTGGGTACACCAAAGACAACCACAGCTCTCACCATATTTCCTGATGAGAAGAAAACCATGAAAGTCTATTTCTGAAAAGTTCTTATTCTCTAACAAGGCATGATCACCAACAAGGGATGAAAACCATCAAGAGTGGCTTCAGGTCTGCTTGCAGCTACACAAATTGAGAGGGAGGGTATCACCTAAATATTGGAAGAATAAAAATTAACAGCATAATGTATTATGTACTGTACAAATGTCCTTAAATGCTAGTAGTCATTTTGCAATAACATCAGCAGAATTCTGTAAAGTAACACAAATGGCAAAATATGATGTAAATATGGTTATCCAACCATTCACAATTAATAAGCAAGGTTACACCAGAGTTACTTGAATTTACCGTGTCAACTTGACATGAATACAATACTTAATGTTCCTGCCTTGCTGAATGCAGTTCTGTCTGTTTACTTCAGACAAGAGAGAACACTCATGGCTTCTTTCTTTAGACCCATCGGAATTCTTGTGCTTCTTCAAGAGGTCTCCATCCATAATAATTTTGGTATATTCCTTACCTAATTTCTAGACACATATCTCTTACATCATGGATTACTTTACAGGAATCTAATATCTCTGATCTTATAATAAATATTTGTTTTAAAAAATCTCAGTTTCTCATATAAGTATATATACATACATATAATATATTGATTGTGGGCTTTTGAAATTAGTTTTCTTTATTTGTATGATGATGAACTTGGTCCACTTGTGAAGCTTCCTCCAAATGTCACTCTGAAGGGCTGATTAAATAGCACAGAAGATAGTCCATCCACTGTGACTGTGAACGGTTTCTTCAAGAATACACGCCATCCTTCAAAAGTGCTTAGTTAGCAAGTTGCCAATTTCATCTTTCTGAGCGCAGAATAAATATTGTAGAAAACTGAAATGCTGCAGTCTTGTGTTTGTTTCAGTTACCTGCGTGGAGGCAGACATCTGCAATTTAAAAAGAAATATTTTTAGAGTAATACTTATTTGATGGTTATGTAGCACATAACATTTACTGTGCTACTTGAAAAGTTGCTTTTTCAGTGAAATTGGGAAGTTCAGTACAAGACACAGTTTGCATTATTTCTGCTTTTTCAAATTAAGAGCAGGAATCAATAAAATACTTACACATCACATTCTTTTGATTTTGCCTTTTCTTTTCTTCTTCTTCCTTTTCCTCTCTGTTTTCTTCTAAGAAAAAAAAAAAAATTTGTAATGGGCAATTTAAATCTGTCTGTCAATCAATCTTATTTCAGTTACAGGCTTCTGTCAAGGCAGTAATTTCTGTTTGGTAACAATTATAAACTCAATATATAGGTCAATACTTAACCCTGTTCATACGTTAACTGCTGCACTGGACTATTGCCCTGTCAGGTGTCGTTTCTTATCTTGGTAGCCTGATGCTGCCAAGATGGGTTCCAGCTCCCCACCACCCTGGACTGGATTAAATGGGGTTGAAAATGGTATGCTATGATAAAATGAAATTCTACAGGAAAAAAAATGCTAAAAGTTAAAGGGAAATAAACAAAATGGTTTTCCTAACAATATGGCTTCTTCAGATGACCTTGATTTTTGAAAGTTAAATTTAGATGGAAAAATGGAAAGAAATGTATATAAAATTCTCATTCTCAAAGTAATCAAGACCAGAGGTAATCCCCCAATATGTCAGACTATTCCAAATCAAACAAACAGAAAGTGGAAATAATGACCAGTGTACATACAGCTTTTCTTCATCTCTAAGCAAGTGGAAGAAGTAAAGACATGATAAAATACTTCATTGCACAAAGTGGCCAAGTCACACACAAACACATGCTGCAAGTACCATTAGGTTATGATTGGCAGGATTGTTTACTACTAATTTTGCTTCCCTAATTCTCTCCTCTCATCAGTACATTATTTTACTCAGAATATAAAAATATGTATACAAGAACCACAGTGGCACAGTGTTTGGGTCCTGTACTTGAGGATTGTTTACAAACTACATTTTTGCCTCTTGGGTCTGCTTGCTTAAAGCTGTCTTTTTTAATATTTAAAATGTTATGAGGTATGGCTGTTATACTCACTAATCTTGCAGATGGAGAGTGGCAACATGTTACACATTAATTAGCACATTGCAAGTAAGAATTAAAATGTACACATAACAATAATGACCCTGTAAACCTATACTATTTGTTCTAAAGTGGGCACATTCACAAATTCCTACAAATAAGTATGACATTTCATAGTTGTATGGTCCAGGTTATAATTTTGTAAAAGCCATATTTACCTTTCCAGTTTAATTGTGTCTTTCTTTTGTCTGTAGAAAAACAAAACCAAAAAACAAACAAATTAATACAATATGTTATACTTTTATATTAACTTTTATCTCTCCGTTGGAGTTACAAATCCCTTGCAGTGGAGACAATGTCTTCTATTCTATTCACCAAATGGAGATTTATGTGCAGCATTATTTTTCTCAGGGACTGGCTAATAAACTCAGCAATCCAGGAAGATTTGGGGGTAGACTTACTAGACCTCTAGATGTGATGATAGATGATGTTATCTTGCTATAAAGTTTAGTAAGGACAGTCTAGTGGGAGAAGACCTAGGACATGTGGTAGAAAGTGGTATGCGAGTGCTAGATAGATACGATAGATACTCCCAAGAGCTCCTAGAGGCTGTCTCTTGTTTTGGCACTAACTGGAGTAATCTCATAGAGTGCAGACTCTTTCAATTTGTCCTGGCATGGTTTTGACATTTCCACGACTATATATATTGTGGTCCCCGGCCGGGCTCCAGCCTTGTGCCTCCTCCAGACCGTGAGGGGGCATCCGTCCTGGTTATGTTGGGGGCCTCGGGTAAAGGGCTTGGAAGCCCAGCCCTGTAGGGACCCGTGGCCACCGCCAGGCGGCGCCCCGGTGCCTGTAGAAGTCTGGAGCCCAGCACTTCTGCCACACCAGGAAGTGCTGGGGGGAAGAAGACAGGGGACATCCGAAGGGCTCCCGAGTGCGCAGCCGGCACTTCCGCCACACGGGGGTGTGGCTAGGACTGATTGCCGGGAAGCAGCTGGAGCCCATCCGGGTTCCCATATAAGGGGCCGCCTCCCTCCAGTCATTGGTGGATGTCGGGTGGAAGAGGACAGAGCTGGAGAGAGGACGGGAGGCGGCCAAGAGAGAGGCACAGTGACTGAGAGGGAATCGGTGCAAGAGGCACTGGGGTTTGTGGTGCACGTGAACTTTGTATATATTGTAAATAAACAGTGTGTTGGGTGCAACAATGATGTCCGTCTGTCTGTGTCCGGGCCAGCGTTCACAATATATATATTAGCTGATTACCCAGTGGCTTCGCTGATTGAGTGCAAGGGAAAAAAATAAAATGTATATGAATTATTAAACAGTAAAACATTAACATGTAAGAAGTAAAGATACATTGAGCAGTTCTGGAGTGCTTTCAGGTAAAGTACATTTTAAAGGCGCTATAATACAACAGGTAAGTAGCACTAACAGCAGCTTAAATGTATTTGGATCATCTCTCGGTAGCAGATCCCTTGTGAAAGGCGCTAAATGACCGCTATGGTATAGAAATTACATTTTCTAGGCGATCCTGCAATTTTCTGCCTGACAACCTTGCACTACGTGCCTGTGATTTAAGAGAAAAATTATTCTGAGAAATGTGGACGTTGCCCTTCCGTGCTTAACAGGCAGAAGGTCCAAACAATTCCCAAGTCCAAAACTTAACATGAAGAGGTCGGTACATCTTCTTAGATGTAAACCCTCCATCTTCTTAAAAGAATTAATCGCAAAAGCAACCTTGAATGCTGCAGGGTTTTAGTAACCTGAACTCACCTTAAGGGACAGTAAGTAGTCGTGAAGCGCAATTTACAAAGAGAGTTTTGCTTTGATGGCGCCGATCATACTCATTCGCAATGATTTCCACTCTCCCAGGAGCCGACGGGGCTCTCGTAGTGTCACAAACAGTGCGAGAAGAGAGGACGGCGTCCGAAACCGCGAAGCTCTCGACCCGGCAGAGCAGCCCGACATTTCGCGCCTCCGAGCGTCCACTTTGTTCTCACGACCCCTCACCGCTGAAGGCAGTATCATCTTCACATTGTTTACAGCTCAGCGCATTTAAAAAGTAGAAAGATGCAAAGCTGTTTTCCTCATCTCTTCTACTATCAGGTACTGCCAATTAAAAAAAAGTTATAATGTGGCAGTTTCTGCGACAGTCACGTGGATGAATAAATAAATCTTCTCTGTCAGAACGCATCTAGCGGCGAATGGCTCAGCTCTGGAGTCCAGAGAGGAGGGCTGGGAGAGGGCGACGCGGGGCGCACTTCTATGTGATAGATCGGCGTCTTTTCCGATATCTTTTCAATATCGGTAAAGTAACTCACACAAATAATAACAATTCATAAAGACGATATAAAAATGGCATCCACAAACAAAGTGATTAGTTCCTGTATTATAATATGTTCTGTGGTCATACGTAATTTCCGTTTCAAACCTGAAAAGAATTGTATATATATAGATAGATATATATATATCTATATATATATTCATAGCATTCATAGTCTAAATCCCGATCTCATTGTATGGGTGGTTATCTAGCAGGTAACGCATTTGGTTGGTCTACCAATCGGCAAACATCCGCCATGGGGCCCTCTTCAGTTGCAAGAAGCAGATCATAGAATGTTACATAGTTTACTGTCAAATAATGCAAAGGGTAGGCAACACGTGTTTTGCCCTTATCTGGGTTCATCAGGCATATGCACTCCACTGCTCCCCTTGCGGGGATTGAACCTCAGCTATATATTTATCCATCCATCCATTTTCCAACCCGCTGAATCCGAACATAAGGTCACGGGGGTCAGCTGGAGCCAACCCCAGGCACAAGGCAGGAACCAATCCTGGGCAGGGTGCCAACCCACCGCAGGACACACACACAAACACCAAGCACACACTAGGGCCAATTTAGAATTGCCAATCCACCTAACCTGCATCTCTTTGGGCTGTGGGAGGAAACCGGAGCAACCCCATGCAGACATGTGGAGAACATGCAAACTCCACGCAGGGAGGACCAGGGTCTCCTAACTGCTAGGCAGCAGCACTACCACTGCGCCACCGTATATATATATATAAATGTGTGTGTGTGTTATACACACATTGCTGTGTAAATATATAATTACTGCCTTTAGATTGCCAGAACATTCCAAAACATGAGCCAGACATATTGCTTTAAATAAGATTTTCTCAGTTGTCACTGAATTATTTTATCTGTGTCATGACAGAAAGAGGACTGAAGAGGTTCATTGCCCTCTTTTCCACTTTTGTGTTTCAAAGAAGGTCATGTCCAGCTAATTGTTAAAACCTGATTGCATGCCAGATCCTGTTCCAGACAGTGTTTGAGAATAGCTGATGAAGTGAGATACTAACACCAGTGTAGTGAAAATATGTTTAGAAAAAACTTTCCTGTAAGAAGTGTGGTTAATCAAACAAGTGAAACAGAGGACTTGATGCACATCATTATTCAGATTTGATGGAACTGTGAGGATGTTGGTAATGTAAAAATAAAAACATTTAAAAAATGAGCAGTAAAATAAAAAGGAAATTAGCAAGCTACTTATTGATCCTGTAGCATGGTGAGTGCAAACTCAGATGTATGAAGATAGGTAAAATACCAAAATTTTGTAATAGCCCATTCTGCTGTATGCAGTAGAGTTCATGAATGGTTACTGCAAATTTGTACACTATGCATTGTCTGTGAAAAATTTGTGTCCCACCAAATGACAATAGTGTATCACCCCCGATATGACTGCTTATCTGTATAGTGCCAACATAATAAATAATAACTAAAAAAGAAAAGTTTTCTGTTGTGCATACAGATAGAACTAAAAGATGAGTTGCTTATCATTCAACATTAGTTACTGAATTCAATTAATAAAGTCATCTATTATCATTCATTATCAAAACCTCCTATTGTTATACTAATCTAAAAAATTCACTGTATTCCTTCAGTGCCTGGATTGTCCTTAGCTCTGACTGGTAAGTGCATTATTGACATGGTACTTGATTTTATGTGAAACATGTGCATGAGTTTATTGTGCTATGGAGTAGTGCCACATGTGGGGCCACAAAAGTAGGCTTCAGTTTCTTGCAAGCCTTAGATAAGAATAAGTGAGTTTAGTAAAGAGATGGACTATTGGAAGATCAAATAGATTACACTTTGTGTTATTATTGTAAAATGTTGACAGTTAAAACGTTACTTATACCAAACAAGCACATACTTGAGTATCACAGCTGTGAGTACTAAAGTAGTGAAACAGTATGTGCAGATGAATCATTACACAAAGTTGTCTTTACACAGACATCACAACATTGTGAGTAATTAACTTATTTGAAAGTTATCATAACGGTAGTGAAGTGTGAAAGGGGGTATACAATTGATAATGAGGTGTTTCTAATTCAAATCATATTTATTTGGTATAAGTGCATCACTGGTAATATGCCCAGATGCATTCGCTGATACTGCATTAGGTTTATAGCAATCAGAGTCCATCTGGCTTTATTTCTGTAACAGGTATGTATTCCATTGTGGACATCATTGAGGAATAAGCAGCCTATAATGATAAATTTCACACATTTTTCAGTCCTGGACTGCAGAACACCACCTGACTTATGAAATGCACCCCAGTGACCTTTTAGCATGCCTGTGCAACTTTCTTCAGTTGCAGATTTAGTTTCTTCTCTGACAAAAATGAAAGTTTTGTTGCAGGAGTTAAATAGGAATATGATATCCAGTCTTTTCAGTGAGCTAGGCACCAAGAATTCCATCTTGTTTTTGCCAGGTCCTTTGTATTACACCTTACACCTATAACTGATTAAAATGTGAAATTTGGCCACTTTGCTATGATTTTGTTTATTATTATTATCTTGCTGTTTCTTATGAAGAACATGTTCAGGAAGGGACAGTCACTTTGATAATGTTAAGAACTGTCTCTTTTTTCCTTTTGTTTACTATTTGCCTTTGGCCCCTGCCATATGTCTCTTTTTTTCTTCTTCTTCTTCTGGCCGCTCCTGTTAGGGGTTGCCACAGCGGATCATCTTCTTCCATATTCTCTTCATCTTGTTCTGTTACACCTACCACCTGCATGTCCTCTCTCACCACATCCATAAACCTTATCTTAGGCCTTCCTCTTTTTCTCTTGCCTGGCCGCTCTATCCTTAGCATCCTTCTCCCAATATACTCAGCATCTCTCCTCTGCACATGTCCAAACCAACGCAATCTCGCCTCTCTGACTTTGTCTCCCAACAATCCAACTTGAGCTGACCCTCTAATGTACTCATTTCTAATCCTATCCATGTGGAATAATATTTACGTAGCAGTCACATGAAGGGCAAGGCAAGGGAAATAAAAATGTGTAACTTAGATAGCGATGTTGTTCTAACTTTGCACAACATTTTGCATTGCAAAAGCCACACTGTTAGAATTTGTAACGTTTTGATACTTCAGTTCTTTTCAACCCTTTTTTCTGTGTTGTGGGTTATTGATTGATTGCTTCATTCATTTGTTATGTTCTGTCTACTGATGTGTTCGTTTTGAATTTTCAATGTATGACCATAGGCCTGTTTTTGCATTGTGCCTTTCCCTTGGGCTTTTAGGAAACTTTTGCTCATACCCTTGTTTGCCTGGCATTTATTATCATCTTCCTGCTTTTTGGAATATGGAGTAGGATAATAAACAACATCTTTTTATTTTATCATTATCTTTTTCTATTAGCTAATCGCAATATCCACTCCAGTAAGGGCATGGGGCTTTCTTTCTGTCAAGGTTGACTGAATACCACCTTGATCTTCATTCTCTCACCAGAGTGGCTTCTACATGGTTGAGAAGCTACAAATGGAAGAACATACTGAGAAGGTGGCAGTCTCTGAAGGTATGGCTAGGCAGTAGTCTCCTAACAGATAATCAAAGTGATGCAACGCATCGACTAACGGTTTGTCTCTGATGTAGGTTCCATATATAGCACCAGTTTCTTTTGGAAATCCAGAAATAGCATGAAACCTTTCTATTAATGTTAAAAGTTTGCAGTTCATTTAGGTTAACTTTTATTACAGAGAGTACAGTGTGCTGTGCTGGCAATGATCACTAGTGATTCTAGTATATATCATATAAATGTGATAATACAGCTGATAAAATTTAAATATTTGGTAAAGTTGGTCTTGTTGTGCAAATTATTGATTTCAGAAAATGTCTGGTTATCTTTGGGATTGAAAAGGACTTGAAAGCAATAAGTCAAGGATTTCTAACATTGTTCAGTGGTTCACTGTTTTCAAGGATTTACAGAGCTATCAACTCTAGCATGAACACTTTGCAAGAAGAAAAAATAATTTCCTTCCAGTATCCAAAAGAGCTGAACAAGATTCTCTGTAAAAAAAAGTACTGTTAATCCTGTGCTGCTTTCACAGAAAGGGGAAATTTTATTTTAGGCACTTTTGTGTGTGAATATTTGCCTGTATAACTAACAGTAGAAATATTATACAATATCTGAATTAATTTACACAGTAATAACAAGAATAATAAAATCAGACATTCTTATAATGAAATGTTAAAACATAACATAACATAATTTTTCCAAAATTCCTCTTAATTGACAATGTACTGTATTTGAACTACTGTTTCATGATTTTCCTTGAAAAAACAAGTGATCGTTCATGAAAACAGATGTTTGAATAATTTTGTCAGCTTTAATGCTTCAGGTAACCACTTCTCCATAAACCACAAAATTTACAACAATTTAGTACACATAAAGGTTTCACAAAGTAGCTGTGATACTGTGGGCTAGAAGTAAAATGATCCCCTAGTCAGGACTACATCTCATATTATCCTGAGGATGGATTAGAGATGTCAATAGAGTGGCATTGTGTTATATATCTTTATGTGGTGTTTAAATATTTGGAATTCTCTACTACATGGGCTGTTGTGCCAACTGAAATATAACCAAAAGGTAACATACCTGCATTCACAACTTTGATGCTCAATAAATGTCATTTCAATGTACTCTTGTCTCTCTGCTGGCTTGATTTTCAAAAGCTTGAAGAAAATTGAAAGAAAAAGTATAATTTTACAGCATCTCTTCCAAAAAACATTTAAGTGACAGGTAAAACTTTGTTTTTGGTGTCCTGTAGTGAATGATGCAGATATAAAGTAAATAATGTTATTTACAACTCCCCAAAATGACTATATGGAGATAAATTAAAAATTCAATGAAATATATTATTTTTCCACATAGACATCTTGTTTCACCAAACACCTCACATATTGTTGCTAAGCTTCTTCATAACAGCAAGATATAACAATCCCAAAATGGCCTAGTCCAGTTCAGGCTCATGTGAGGCTAGAGGATGGCCCAACAGCACTAGGTGCAAGATAGGAAACAGTCTATCACATTGTTCACTTATGCACACTCACACTTGCACTCTTTCTAATTTATATTTAACAGTTAAAATAACCCGTCTTTGGTGTTGCAGTAGGAAAACTGGAGAACCCAAAGGGAAAACCACAAACACACACAGTGAACATATACATGCCACACAGACAAAACTTGGCTGCAGGATTCAAACCCAGCACGCTGGATCCGTGGATCAGCAGCATTAACCATCGTGCCATGGTGCAGCCTGGTTTTTCATACAGTCTATAGAAAATGTTTTCATTGATAAGCATAGTTTACCATTGTGGAATGGTCTTCATCAAGTACGTTTGTTCACCTAATTTTAATTTCTCCACTCCTCATACTTGTAGTAAATCAGTTACTCCATATTTCTCTGACAATTTTCTGCAAATTAGAAAATGGCTGTCTCAATCCAGCCACAAAAATATGGTTACTAATGTTGAAATTCGAAAATGGAAAGTTAAGTCAATATGATTACGCCTTGACAGGATATTACGGACAGTGCAGGCTAATGGAGTTTGAAAATTATTAGCTTGAAATAATGATCTGACATGGGGAATTGCTTTTAAACAAAAGTAACCTTTACTTATTGCCATATACATGTACAGTATTCTTTACTTACATAGCAAAAGTGCTTAGTCATTACTCTTTGAGGTTATTGTTCCTGTTTTTTTTATTCTAAGTAGCTTATTTAATTTTACTGGAACTTAAGTTTTTACTTAATGAGTTAGTTCCGAAGCTCAGTCTCTACAGTCACAGAAAACAAAGTCTTTTACTTTTCTACACAGTTTAAAAATATCCAATATCTCTCTTCACTAGTGCAGTATTTCTAACCTGCTTATCTAGTTCCGGGTTGCTGGCAGTCGGTTCATATTCCAGCAGTATTGACTGCAGTGTGGGATCAAGCTCTGGATGACATCCTAGTTCGTCACAAGGCACACCCAACTCTCATTTACAGTTTAAAGCTGTCAATTAACCTAACTTGCAGGTCATTTGAATA
This sequence comes from Polypterus bichir lapradei, assembly GCA_026402145.1. NCBI lineage: Eukaryota > Metazoa > Chordata > Cladistia > Polypteriformes > Polypteridae > Polypterus > Polypterus bichir. Next base: position 1,209,625 of record JANRMT010062798.1, read on the forward strand.
TTGGGGAATAACAGAGTACAGGAGCAAATCCCAGAAGGATAGAAAGGATGGAATTAACGTTGTCTGTGACCAAAACAGTCCTCTAATGTGCTTACCGTATATACTCGAATATAAGCCAAGTTTTTCATCACCCAAAATGTGCTGAAAAACGTCACCCTCGGCTTATGTTTGAGTCAGGTCCCGCTGCCCCCGCCAACCCAACAGAAAGCTGGAGTGTACAGTACAGTACCTGGTTTGGTCAGTGGGTGGTAGACGAACTGCTGCGGGCTCTGTGTGGTGCTGTGCAGCCCCTGTGAGACTCATTGTGTGTCATTGCAGTGTGCTCAATTAATGAGCTGATGCCTCAATTAATGTACGGTAATTTTATTGGTATTTATTTTGATTATTGAAACTTACCAGTAGCCGCTGCATTTCCCACCCTAAGCTTATACTCGAGTCAATAAGTTTTTCCAGTTTTTGTAGGTAAAATTAGGTACCTCGGCTTATATTCGGGTCGGCTTATACTCGAGTATATATGGTAAATCAATAACATAGATGAAATAATATTCTCAAACCAGGCAGGAACCAACTATGAACAAAATGGAAGTGTATGGTAGGGCTTTTTCATGTACACACTCACATTTATACAAAGCCAGTTTGGAATCAGCAGTCCACCTATCCTGCATGTCTTTGGGACTCGAGTATGAGAGAGACTCACACAGACAAGGACATAACGTGCAAATTCCACTTTGACAGTGACAGAATGTGATCTAAATTTTAAAAATAATTTGTACATGTTATTTTCAGGTTTGCCACAGGGAGAATGGAAACAATTGAATCCTGTATGGTGAAACTGCAGTTTAATTGAAGTACTTATCCTTTTATTCTAGTTGCTTTCACATTAAACAATGAAATCAAACACTATTTAATATATATACTCTCAGACAAAATCACAAACAACAATTTAAAGACAGTAAAATCAGTGCATACTTGTGGGTTGCCTACAAATAAAACGCAAATTAATTTTTCTTTTATATGAAGCAGTAGCCTTATTTAAGAAAAGAACACCTGCTCTTGGTTGCCACGCTAGGTTATAGAATTTAAATGGTCGTTGGTATGAGCCTATGTTAGCACACATCCTTGACTACCTTAATAAAAAACATCTTAAGTTTCAAAAAGAGAAAAGAGGCATTGTCTGCAATGAATGCATTTAGCATCACCTGTTGATTTTTGATATTAAATCTAATCCTACCATTTCAAATAAAGGCAATTGACACTGTGGAATATGACCAACAGAGCAACCCTTTCATAGAATACAACTGTTGTTGAGACAAAAGATGAAAAGAAAGAAACGTGGATGCCTTTTATAGCCTCAGGTAAATTTTGTTCATTCATCTTGGTTTATTTCTTCTAAGAGAACTGTTCAATTTAAAAAGAAATCTTGTTTTTGGTTACATACTGCCATTTAGGCAAAACCACCTAAGGCAATTCTTTAACAAGCTCAAAGACCAAATCAGATGACATCAGTAAGGAGGAAGACCACAAAAAAGGGTGCTGTGCTGCATGGATCAGGAGGCCAGCAAATAATACGTAATCACTTTGTAAGGCTGCTCTTAACCTATTTAAAGTAGAACCAAGTAACTACAAGACTTGCTCAAAGGCCAAAAAGAATCATGTCAGTTTATAGTCACAAACCAGACTAATATCATGCGGTGTATTTAAGAGAAGAAAGAAGAAGCAACAGTGGAACGAGGAGAGGAAAGAGCAGTGAAACAAAGAATGAGAAGAAAAAGAGTGGGGTTTGTAGGTAGTTCACTAGACACTATAGAGGATGATGCTTCATACACAGTTGTTCCTGCTCAGATAAATTTTGTTTAATATATGATGTCTAAAAGAACCTAATATAATGCATGAATAGCTAAACAAAAACAGAGAATGAAAGCACCTAAGAAGGACGCTAGTTAACCCAAGAGACCTGATACAATTTTAGGTGGCAGTCATTTGCCTGCATTTATGTGCTGATTAAAAATAGCAAAATTAAGGCACCCAGTAACAAGTCAACTTTGAAATTCTGGTAAACATTTTTCTAGGATACAGCAAATACCAAGAAACCCTGTTATTTTGTGAAGAGCTATCTGCTTTAATCCCACTAACCAAAGTTCAGTAGCTACTTTTGCAGTAGTAAATGCCCAGTTGTGCTTATAGCAATAATGATTGTATTTGGATTAGGTAATCGAGGTGCTCAGCTGTCCTTGCAGTTTTAGCTGTGCCCCAGCCTTGCACACCTCTAGGGATGGCTCTCATTCTGGCCAATTAACTATTTCCTCTCAGCCTCATGCTACTCATTTGACAGCCACATGTGAAAAAGGGCTCCAGACAACATCTGGTGCACATGTGATCAAACAACAGATTTGAATGGTCAAGATCTGTGCTAAGCCCTAAAGACTACCACAGCAACCAACAGTGAGTAAAACGATGAACTGTGGCAAAAGAGTTCTTTAACAATTCTTTGTGATGCATGATTGAGAATGAATCTATTTTGTTTGATCATTCATAAATGCAAATCCATTTGTCAAGTTAATGAAAGTATGATCTGGGAAATGGATGTTTAAAAGAGTGAGTCAGGGAAGTTATTTTTAATAAGAAAATGAGTCAGTGTCTGCAGAACAGACTCAGGTCTAGGGTACATATCAGCTGTGCTCACAAATGTTATTTACGCTTTACACAGTCTATACTTGGAAATGTGATTTATTGGAGTCAATGTCTGCGATGGGCTGGTGCCCTGCCCGGGGTTTGTTTCCTGCTTTACGCCCTGTGTTGGCTGGGATTGGCTCCTGCAGACCCCTGTGACCCTGTAGTCAGGATATAGCGGGTTGGATAATGGATGGATGGAGTCAAAGTTTTGGTACATAAGGCCAATTTTGGTATTTTCTTATATGTAAATGTGATTTTAATAATATCTAGTATTATTTCACTCTAGAATTTAGCACAGTTTGAGGATTCAATGGAGGCCCTCTTGTCAAGTCCCCTAACTATGTTAAGACAAGAATGCCCATAAAAGTTCTGAAACATTTTCATTATTGCTAATCAGTTAATTTTAAAGAAAACTAGGGGGCTCTGCTCCCTGCTCGCCCACCCCCAGGTTTGGTTTACCGAATATACAATTTAAAGAGATTGTTATTTTCATGGGAATTGTTACATATGCATTATTTTCACTTTTATTTTAAAGCTTTTGTAAAAACAATACTTGTCCTTTATTTCCGGCCCCCAGCGTGGTATAACGCTGCTCATGTTGTGAAGGGCGGGTGGGGGCATCTGAACACGTGCTAAAGAGATGCCGTTGGATCATCTGCTTCTTTCTGCTGGTGCTGCTAGCGAGCTGCGTGTTCATTTTGTTGCGCTGCACGTCGATCTTTGAAAAGCCTGTACAGTAGCTGTCCTTTTACCACTTTGCGTCTCTGCCACTCGCGTTGTAAAGGGGGGGGGCCCCGGTTTAACACACGCTAAGTAGTTACAGTCGGATCATCTGCTGGCTTGTTTCTGCTGGCGAACTGCGTTTTCTGCTTGTCGCGCTTTGCGTCAATCATTTCAAAGCCTGTACAGCAGCTGTCCTTTTGCCACTTCTTGTCCCTGCCACTCGTGTTGAACGCATGCTAATGAAAACCAGTCGGATCATCTGCTGGCTTCCTGCTGCTGCTGGCAATCTGCATGTTCTGCTTGTTGGTTGTCGTTGTTTTAAGAGCTGGGAGCACATAATGTTTGTCTGTCAAAGGCATTCCAACAATGCTTGGTTAGATGTCCTTGAACTTGTTTCAAATGTGGTCTCACTGCCTTGTCTCTCATGATGTTAAAGTGTCTCCAGCGGGACGTCAAATTGTCTTCGTGGGACGTTAAAGTGTCTCTTGCACGGACATCAAATTGTCTTCCGAGAAGATCATGTCTTGTCTCCCTAGTCTCTCTCCCAGGTTTTTTTTATTATAATAGAGAGATGCTTTAGTATTTACATGGAAATTTACAGGAACAAGCTTATCAGATGTTTCTGACACTTACTGTAAATTTGCTCAACAGCCAGTGTATCAGTAAAGTATCTTCTTTAGTACACTAAATGACTTTTCAGAGGTCTATATCTAATACTGCTGGACTTCTGCATGTGGGGGCATATGAAAAGCATTGTCTTCATTAAACAGACCTCAGTTTATTGGGGTGCAAGGGTTATTACAGTTGTATCAAGGCTTCAAAGATCAGGGTTCAATTACCACAGTCTCTGTAGAGTTTGCGTATTCTACCACTGACATAACCAAGGATATCATTGTATTGCATTTGCATTCCAGGCCAAAGTGCAGGCGTATCTCTTTATGCAAATGGTCCTGTGAGTCTGAAACAAACTAATAAGTCATGTAGCTGAAGCAGGAATCTTAATGTCATTTCTAAAGTACCTGTTTGAGACACTGAAGCTTCCTAAAAATTGATTAATAGAATAAGCTTAATGGAATGAATGGTTTCCTGTTATTTATCAAATGTTTTATGTTCTTATAGGAGAGAATCCATTCAACCTTTGCCACATTACTTTGAGTAACAGGACAGACAGCAGTGCCTTCTTTGCCTATTAAACTATTAATGGAGCTCATATTGAAACTATACAGAAATATTTAATTTTTTACTCTTTATTTTACAAAGGGCAGTGTGTGATTTTGCATTTATCAGCCTGTAATTGTTTGCATTGGTTAATTTGTTTTATGGTTAATAGGTATACCCTTAAATGGTGTGTTAAATTGCTACGCTTAAAAATTGGAAAGATACAGTGTCATAATGCATTTTAAGTGTTGTGCCTAATGAAGCTAAAGCAACAGTGGAAATAAGAGAGTAGGAGACGCCTGAAATAAATGAGACACCTTTATATTTAAAAGAGTAAATAAAAAGATAATAGGTTTGCTTGTTTTTTGTGCTTCCAAGAAATGGCCTTCTTATGACAATGGTTTCTGTCATCTCTTGTTGTTTGCAACTTTTTTTCAAAGCCCATTGTAATTCTGCTTATTATAAAAGGCACTGCATGAAATAAATATGTAGTGACTGAAAAACTGTAGGTGCTCAATGGCTTCAGGTTAAAATGTAAAGACAAAAAGGCAGACATGTACAGTACTGTGTATTCACTGTCTGAATTGTAAATTACTTTGGTTTCTAAAGAGCCTTGTAATAGTATTGTATTTTGTCTGAAAGGCAATGTATGAAATAAAGCTGGACTGAAAATTGCCCAGGGTTAAAGAACGTAATAAAAGCTGCAGTCATGCCACAATAGTGGGGTGAAAATCGATTCAGTTCATTTTTATATAGACTGTGTTACAAGTGTGACATCAAAAAAAAAGAAAAAAAGTACAATCTTCATTTTATATAAAGCCTTTTCACAAAAACCTCCATCTCAAAGGATTTTATGTTATTAATGCAATGTTTGCAGTAATACAACAACAGAAGGTGAGGTGTACCCTAGTGACTGATAGGCTGAGTTGTAAGTCTTAAGCTGGAGTTTAAGTTTGACTACTGCCACACACTATAAGACGTCTGAGCAGCAACTTGATGACAAGCAGTTTTTTTAGAAAGTGCTTCATCAGATAGGCCAAAAAAATGCTTATCTCTTTCAAGGCTTTTCTCTCTCAAGCTAAGTACAACAGAGCATTTCTGGATCCACTTTGGAACAGTGACATCAAATTTTAATTTAGTAATCCAGAAGAATGCAACGTCTTCAGTAGTTCTCTCCTTCTTTGGTGATCATAGTTAAGATACATGTTATGTTTAATGCACTGATTAAATATTTCTTTTATGCTTCACTGAAACTACAGTACATTCAAAAGGTCACTGTATCATCAATGAGCAGAGAGAAAAATAGTAGTTGTAAAGTGCTTCTCTATAGTGCCTTTTTCAAGGATTCCTCCCTCTACATGGACATGATTTGAGATTTATGACTACATCAGTTTATTATCATTGCCTCAAGAATCACTCTATTTACTATGTGCATTTTACCTGCATAGTAACATTATAGGTTTTAACAGGAACACACTCCAAGTTCTCATCCCCACAGCAGCCTGCACAGCGCAGCAGTGGGACACACGAAGGGCTGAAGATGTGCTCCAGCTCATTTGGGTAGTCCTGAATGACATCCACTAGTTTCTCAATGGTGCGGCAGAAACTCCTTCTGTATACTTCCTGAAATGGCATCACTGCAAAACAAAAAGCATAACAGTATACAACAATTGCAAACACAATTGCAAATACCAGAAATTTCCCAGAGAAATTAGACAAACAATGATAGTAAGTCATCTAATGAAGAAGACAGTTTAGTTAGATTAGAAATTAACCCCGATTAATAGTCCCCAACGTTCTTTAGCTGAAAACACTTATCTAAAGTAATTTCAGCAGATGTATAAAATTGCAAAACACATGAAAAAATAGAAAAAATTGTTTTTTTGCTTGATGCTGACAAGTTGGGTTGCTGCTAGCAGTGCCTGCCTCACCATATTATAATAAAACATCTGCCGGTATATCACAATTACACAATGCTTCTTGCTGTTTGTGGTACCAATTGAAACATACATTATAGTGCATTTTAAGAGTTAGATTTGGTGTTTTGACAAAATGGAGGTACATTGATTAGTGGTGCTGAATCACATCTTAAGTATCCTGGGTTCAAATCTTGTATCCAGCCTTATCTGTGCAAAGATTGCATGTTCTTTGTGCCTGTTGTGATATATGGCCGGCTTGTCATCCCAGCCAATACCCCCAGGCCACCAGATGGAGCTCTCCCTGCAGTATGGAGGTGCCCCGAAGACCAGCAGGGAATCATGGGACATGTAGTTTTTATACAAGACCCTGCTGGATACCACAGGGGCCACAAGAGGGAGCTGCAGGGAGGACCGAAGACTTCTTTGTGCCCTATGACCTGGAAGTTCGTCAAAGGAAGAGCGACGGGCTTCCGGGGTGAAGAAAAGAACTTTTACCTGACCCGGAAGTGATACAGAATCACATGGTCTGGGATTGGGAACACTTCCGGGTCAGGGAATATAAAAGGACTGTGAGAGCTCCCAGACGGTGAGCTGAGCTGGGTGGAAGGGTGGCAACGCGTCTGGGAGTTGGAGGATTGTATTATTGTAGTTATTATTGATTTGTATGAGTATAGTGGAGGAGAGGGTGCTTTGTGCACTGTCGCAATTTAATAAAGTCAGCATTTGGACTTTTACCTGGTGTCTGGAGTCGTGGACAGGGGTTCAAGGGAGCGATAGCGCCCCCTATCTGTCACACTGTATAGGTATGAATAATAGAAAAAAAAACCAGAACCCACCCATGGTCAAGAAACAACTCAGGTGTATTTAATACTGTAAAGTATGCCTCTGGCCAAATTCAGGCAAATTGATATAAGTAAAATTATAAGCTGATAGTTTGCCTAATCATGCAGAAATGGCTAAACTGAATTTTCACAAAATCTTGCATGTCCCTTGCCATCATCAATGCATTTTATGAACCAGACTTTAATAGTTATATCAATCAATCAGTCAATCAACAGTAATTGAATAATAATAATAAATAACAGCAGAGAATAGTAGAGTGTGCCTTTCAAATTCTGAAAATGCACCAGTTGTGGCTAGTTGGAGGATGGTGTCGAATACCATATCTGGTAAATAAATTATCTTGAGTTGAAATGTAGTTCCATCCAATTATAAAACAAATCAGGTTTATGACATCTATGACAGGGGTCTAAACCAAAATTTCCCTCCATTCTTTTAGCATAATTTGATATGAAAATTATGAGCAATTAAAAAAATGTTTCCATAGGCAAAAGTCACAAATAGGAACCTGAAACCAATAAAAATGGTCAAAATCCTAGATCTAAGGCAGGAAAGAAGGTTTTCACTAAACAAAATATTTTTCAGTGTTCCATTCCTCAGAAAATGACTTGCTGTACTTAAGTATGCATAACTCTCTTATCACATATAATTATGTGGAAAATAGGTATGACTAGTAGTAGGCAGCATGTGGAAGGGGGGATCCTTACACTTACACTATATTCTGGAGTAGCAGCTCTTAAAACTGTAGCCCCCTAGTACTTTACAAACCTGAAGGTACACATCTCCAGGTAATAAACTTTAGGAACTCATTGTGTATAATGGCTAATCTAAACAACAAAAATCACCCATATACAGTACTGGTCCACTTTTAGACCACTACCTGGCTACCATGTGTCTATAACAGTTTACAGTTCACAATATTTCACCAGTGTGATTCATGGTCAAATTTTGGTCAGCTTGTGCATTTCCCAATATGTTGTCTGGAAACTGTTGCCCTGGTATATAGCAAGCAGTCTTCTTGAAATGTAATGTGTGATCTCTCTAATGTGCTTCAAAGCAGCTTTAGTGGCTGATGGCCATTACACTGTAGTCATATAATTAATGTAAACTAAGCTTCAGATTTTCAGTCTAGGAGCAGGAACGGTGACACAGAGCTTGATTATAATAACAAAAAATTAAAAATGAACACAAAAGAAAAAATACATGAAGCGAAGATAACAAAATCATAATTACTTTAGCCACAATAAAACTGCAGAACAGTCAGTTTAAATAAACTTTTTTAAAAAAGAAGTTAAAGACAATGAAGATTTAAGTTTGTCTCACTTCAGAAATTTAGAGTGGGAAGATAAAGGCATGATTCTCAAAGGAGTGCAGTTTGGTGCCAGGTATGTATGGTTAATAATGCACAGCTGATTGCTCTGTCACTTGTGGAAAAAAGCAGATAACAAAATCAGTTTACATCAAGACTAGGAGGTGAGAGGAAAACATGTGTTGTCAGTAATAACTAAAGGCCAAAAACCAAAAAGAAAATCAAATTCAGCCATAAAATCCAATACGCAGAACAAATTTGTAAAGGTCCTGATTCCCTAAATTGGTTTAATATCATGGGTTGCATCAGGAGTGGGCAGGAGGAGGAGTATAGGAACCTAATCAAGGACTTTGTTAAATTGTGCGACTCAAACCACCTACAACTGAACACCAGCAAAACCAAAGAGCTGGTGGTGGATTTTAGGAGGCCCAGGCCCCTCCTGGACCCCGTGATTATCAGAGGTGACTGTGTGCAGAGGGTGCAGACCTATAAATACCTGGGAGTGCAGCTGGATGATAAATTGGACTGGACTGCAAATACTGATGCTCTGTGCAAGAGAGGACAGAGCTGACTATACTTCCATAGAAGACTGGCGTCCTTCAACATCTTCAATAAGATGCTGCAGATGTTCTATCAGACAGTTGTGGCGAGCGCCCTGTTCTACGCGGTGGTGTACTGGGGAGGCATCATAAAGAAGAAGGACGCCTCATGCCTGGACAAACTGGTGAGGAAGGCAGACTCTACTGCAGGCACGGAGCTGGACAGTTTGACATCAGTGGCAGAGCGACGGGCACTAAGCAAACTCCTGTCAATCATGGACAATCCACTGCACCCACTGAACAGGATCATCTCCAGACAGAGGAGCAGCTTCAGCAGCAGACTGCTGTCACCGTCCTGCTCCACTGACAGACTGAGGAGATCGTTTCTCCACCACACTATGCGACTCTTCAATTCCACCGGGGGG
>JANRMT010062798.1:1219932-1233760 GCA_026402145.1 Polypterus bichir lapradei
TATATATATATATATATAGAGAGAGAGAGAGAGAGAGAGAGTATATATATATACTATATATGCAATGGGTATAGCAAAGAATCACCCAGTTTGAAAATGTTCATATTTTTTGCTTTACAGACTAAAATGAAACCACACACAAAAATAATTTTAACATCCAAGTTAAAGACATAATAGCAACAGTTTAAAAAAAATAAAAAACTGGTACAAGTTTGAATTGGTAAAGGATTAAAGTGTTAGAACTTTGTGGAAGGACCTTTTGCTTTAATTATATACAGTACGTACACAGTATATAAACAGTATACTGAAACACTGAGGCAAGATGAACTTTTTTACTATAATTCAGTATGTCTTCACACAAGCATCATTTCTTACTTTGTTCTGTTAAAATCTAGTATGATCAAATCTGCAGTTGCAATGATTCATTCTTAAAGATAAAAATTATGGTCTGTCTAATGCAACTCACCCCCACACAAACAATGGTCTCTCAATCTTGTTTCCTCATGAGGGCCTATATCTACAAATCCCACATATTTTAAAGCTCTTTGATTTTCTTTTCTTATTACCCACAGCAGCATTGTATGCCTAGTGAAGACAGAGAGTCTGCTCATACTGTGTAAAATGTCACTAGGTCATAATACACTTCTCAGTAGCTGCCAATACAACAGAGGAGAAAAGAAATTCAATGATATAATTGACACTGACAAGACGGATACATACCTGAGCTGCACAAAGGAGTTGCAGGGTCACATGAACAATTAGATAAAGTCACAATTACAAAAGCAAAATAATTCATCTTTAAAGGATCAGCCCAAAGCAACTCATTGATAGACATTCTGCTCTGACAAATACATTTATTTCTACAATCACATATTTCCTGAAGAAAGAGTATATTGAGCATATTGTACAAACATGAAAATGTTACCATATGTAGTTTGTCAAAGCACAAAAAATTGGATGATTGGTGCACTGCTGCCTTGGTGCATTGGTTTATAACTCTTTGATATCTGGGAAGGATCCCTAAAGCTGAATTGCAAGGGTAGCCATTCCATGCCAAAAAACAAAAGAAAAATTGCTTTTGCCACTGATGCTAGGACGTTTGCTTTAAATATTTCTAAGTGTGCTTCATTCAGTATAAGATGGGTCTAATTAGATGTTGTTGAGTGTACAGACACCCTTAGTATTTTGTTCTTACTATTATCTGCAAGAAGTAAACCTCTTGCCAAGGTAGTTTGCAAAGTCTGTTTTCAAAAGTGTTTCACGGAAAAAGTTTACTTAGGTCATCACTATTTTTAACAAACCATTGTAACTGCTTAAGAATCATAGGTTATAGAGAAAAAAATGGTAGGGGAACGATAGCCTATCCAGAAAGCAGTGGGTAAAAAAGAAATCATTTTATGTAATTGGGAATTTAGAGTTGCCATGTAAGCTAACAGCATGTCTTTGGACTATGCTTGCCACTGGAATGTTGGGGTGTATATTCTGTAACTTATATGTCTAAAATGAAACCAAGGTCCAAGTACCATATTGTAGAGCTCTTTCAAAATGTATATGTGAGATTGGAGTTCTACATAATATCCATCATAAAATCCATACTTTCACATTTTATGGTATTTTGTCTCCTTCTAGTACCTATATGAACATTTGCTGTACAACCTGCATACCCACCAACATGATATTTCAGAAAAATTGTGAACATTTCAGATGCAGGGCAGACATGTTTATCACTTGCATTTGCTTTAATTGGTAATAACAAAAGAGTCAGGCTTGCAACAAAGCTCACATCCCACCCATTTCCTGAAACCACTTTTTCCATTACATGACCCTGTAATTGAATAATTTAGTGTGCTGAACTTCATATCAAGTTATGCTAAAGGTTGGAATGAAAATTTGATTTAGACCCCTGTCATGATGTCTTAGACTCCATGGATTTTTTTCATAATTGGATGGCACTACATTTCAATGCAAGATAATTTGGTACCAGATACCACACCATTTTGCAACCAGGTACAACTGGGACATTTTCAGAATTTCAAAGGCACACCCTATTATTCTATAAAGTTATTTATTATAATTATTAAATTACTATTCATTCATTCGCTTTGTAGCTATGGGACAAAATACAAAAAAAAGGATAAATGGAATAAAGTAATACTCATTCTTGTTGAAATCTTGAAGAGTAGTTTCTTCCCTGCCTCTTTAACAACCTCTAGATTAAAAGACTATTTTACTCCAAAAGAACAAGTTGTTCCTTATACAATGACTCAGTTAATTAATATTAACCATAATTTTTTTTTTAATCAAACTCTCTAATTACTTGCATTACAAATTATGTGAAACAAACGCAGATGGAGCTAGAATAGGTAGATTAATTTTATTCCCCTTGTTGATTTCCACCATTGGCTTAACTATTTCACTGCAAGTGCATGGACTTAGATTTGTAAGGCTTAAAAAGAAAATATGAATGACATTCAGTATAGTGAACAATATGAGATATTGCATGTGGTGTATCATAAACTACTTTAGCCTACTTCAGAAAAAATATTTCTGGAATTATTGGAAATTAGGTTACTCCATAAAGTTAGTCAGGCAGCCAATGTGTGTGGTATTGTTAACAATTTGCTTCTAATCTAAATGTTGTCATAGAGATTTCATAATTTTTATGGGTATTTAAAATTTTTATAGTGGTCATTAGAGGCATGTCTATTGGTCTCTCAGTGAAGCAGCACCATTAATAACCTTGGCCTCAGTCCAAATCCAGTTTAGAATCATGAACTCTTCATTTCACTGTCTGCCTGGGTTAGAGTCTCTAAAGAGTAAAAGACAAATTGATGATCTGACATGCAGCTTACCTTCAGAAGTTCTGCTTACACTGGAAGAAGATAATATCTGCAACAACAGCAAAAACACCATCAATCAATTACATGTACTGTTCATATACTGTAACAGAGGCAGTAGTAATGGAGTTTGCCTTTCTAAATTGCCCATTTTCATTTTATTGTCTATAGAGGAACTGAGTCAGACATTTAAAAGCTGGATAACAAGACGCTTTGAGCTTAATGATATTAATGAAATTTGTTTATTTATGTATTATTTAATCTGTTTTGGCAATTCACAAAGCGAATAAAGCAAATTGCTCTTCTGGGAAGTAGTTTGCAGTCCTATTGCACAATTTCTTAAGATTAAAAAAATCTTAAAACCACTCCATGTCACTCTACAGCTGCAAACAATTTTTGTCATTTACTAATTAAATGTATACAGCTTTACCTACAAGCAGACATAGTATGTGTGACCAGACTGCATTATAAAAATAAAACACTATGCTAATTCTAAGTAATGTAGAACTCTTGATTTTAGTTCAGCTGCTTAAAATGTGATATAAAGAATATCAAAAATAAGAGCAGGTATGCACAAAAGTCAACAAGAAGAAAATCTCGATACAGCTGAATTGTTGAATAAATCAAATGCTGAGGAAATTAATAATTCTCTAATTTTAATATTTTGAAAGAGAGGTTGGCAAGCACTGATCCCTCACAGTAACTGAGACAAGGACTTGAATCCTAACCTGGTTATAGTCAATGCAGCATTTATATGATCTGCCTGTGTTCATTTGTATCTTCTTAGCGGCACATCCCAAAGACATGTATTAAGGTTAACTATTGTCTCCACTTTAATCTGGTGTGGATGAATGTATCAAGTCTGTAAAACTAACTGTGTAGTATACTGTCATTTGATAGCTTCTGCCTTGCACCAGATACTAGTAAAAGGCTTCAGCTCCTCATCACCATTTATTGATCTATGTTGGTTCAGAAAAAGATTGAATGAATAAATACTTTTAAGTCTATGTTAGGAAGCCTAGCACAGTATGTATACTGACTCAGTATGTTACACATTTTTGCTTGTGTTTGACATCAGAATAAATAGTTTACTGTACACAGATTTTCAAAGCTTTGTCTCACATTTTATCTGAACTTATAGAGTTTTCCTTTAGAGTTTATATGACTGTTGTGATGGCTTAACTCATGACATTACCAGGGTGGTTTATATTGAAGTTCACTAAAACTAAACTTTACTATTAAACTAAACACACCTATTAGTATTTTAAGGATACAGTATACTTATGTGGCTGGAAAATATAATTGATCACAAAATGTAGAATATTCCTATATGATCATCCTTGCCCAAAACAGATCTTCACTGCCCCTCCTCACTTGTAGGTAACACCAACTTTCAGAGTTGGGTTATTTGATACTTAAACAGGTCCAACAGGTGGTGAGATTATTAAATATAGATTAGTGAGACTAACAGGTAGAGAATGAGGAGGCTTAGTTAATCAATCTTAAACTGAAACGGAGGACCTGATTAAAATGCAAATGTCAAATTCAAACCCTAAACAAGAATCTGAAAGAGGATGGCATAACCAAAGTTCTGCTCCCTTTTGTGGTGCCCATTAGACACAGGGCCTGCAAGCCCTGAGATTTATAATATCTAGTAAAACAACACAACCACTTGCATTCCAACTTTATATCTACAAATATCTTTATATTGTGCCCTTCTGACAGAAACTGATTGGTGTAGCATCTTTAGTTTGTCAAATAAAGACTGGCAAATGAGAATCGGGTAGACATTTGAATCGAAATTTCCCAAGAAAACAACAAACTCCTTTCTGCAACTTCTGGAGCCCTGTTAGAACCAACATGGGGAATTATTTACCCAGGGAAAAAGTATTGAGGTGAGAATGAAACAGAAGATATAGATTCCAGATTGGACAGAGTGAGCTACAGTGTTAGAATACCAGCAGGAGACCAGGATGCACTAAACCAGACAGCAAAATTAAACTTCTCTAGTAGCCCCTTGAAAGAGATGAGATACGAGTACAACCAGCCTCATTTTCAGTAAGGGATAAGATTCACCAAAAACAAACTAATGCACATGACCACAAAGTTCTAATCGCTTTTTTACTAAACTTAAAGCCAGCAGCTCTCTTTTGACATAAGGATGAGATGGGCAGAGCACAATTAATATAGAATTTATGGCAAAACAGCATCAGTACTTAGCTGCTTATCTACTAAACTAAGGTCTGTTGTATTAACACAAAAGCATATAAACACATTTTCCTTCTAGTTTCGAAATCATGAAGAGTGCTTATCCTTAGTTTGATTATTAATTTCTGTAATGCAAGATCCAATACTGGCACACTCATTACAAGAAAAGCTAAGAGTTCCCTCCACATAAAAGGCTACCTGCTTATTCCCAACTCAGAAAATGATAGAGTTCTTATACCAGATGGCTAAATCTTATTTACTGAAAATATCTGAGATAGAGCACGATCATAGTGTTATTTTTCATAAAGGATACATTTCAATGAGTAAACGCTTATAAAATGAAGACACTTTGATTAACTATCCATATGGTGCATACTGTAAGGCAGCCATTTCAAAGTGGGGATGGTGCTAAATGGTTTAGATGTTTTCTGTAACAGAGAAATCTTAGGCAGTACAGTTGTGCTGCTGTCTCCCAGTTCCAAGGACTAAATTTCAATTTCCAGCATGTTCGCTCTTTCTGGGGTGTTTACAGGTTCGTTTTATGTCCATTATGGCCTTTTCTGGATATTCAGCTTTACTCACACATTTCAAATGTGATTAGTGTGTCTGAAGTGACCAGGATAACTGATGGTGGGTATGTAAGTCAGCGTGTTGGACTAGTGTGCCATCCAAGTCGGTTCCTGCATTATGCATAATACTACTGGGATATCAGGTCCTTCAACTGGAAAGTGGTATCAGGAAAAGGAGGGGTAGATTGATGGATGGATGAATGGACAGATGAACATTTATTTCTATAGCATATTTTCATACGAAATATGTAGCTGAAAGTTATTTACAATAAGTTAAATGAAACAAAAAATAAAATTACAAAACAAATAAATAAAAATGCAAAACATAATGAAAAAAGGATAACCTATAAATAAAAACATACTTAAAACAGATAAACAAGTAATATGGATTCAATTAAAAATACATTAAATTGTAAACTCTTTTTTAACGAGTGTCTAATGATTAAAATGTTAAGTCTAATGGCTACATAATGCAAACTGTTAATCAAATTAACCAAAGTCTATTCTGCATTTATGTTTCATGTTTAAACTCAGTCTGATCAGGCCTGTTTTACTGTAAATGGGTTTATTAGACCCTATGTTTTCTCTTCCCTCTTGGATTACAAACAGTAACATTCAGTATATGTAATACATTCTAGAAAACATTACTCTGTTACACCCTAAAGAATAGTTCTTAGTGACATATTTAAAAAATAATATTTAGGAGTATACCCAGAGGTTTAATTCCTTTGCTACACTGTGCTGACATTTATGAGGAGTCAATGCTGATTATGGTTTGGACAGGCTCCAAAGTTCAGAGTCCACAACTTTCATGTGGAAACCTGACCACAGCATGTTAAAATTTAGTATACCATTCTAGTCCTGCTCATGTTTTCTTCAACTGCTGTGCCAACAACATGAACTAGAATTGTTCTAAAGTATTTTATAGTAGGTCCATTCACCTGCACTATGGTTAACACCTCACTGCTCCTGGAACCTTATTTTATTTGGTGGCCCAACCACCATCTGAGTAGAATGACTTTGCTTTTGGAAATCCAGTTTCCTTCAGCATTCCAAAAACAAATGTGTTATGTTAAGTGGTAATTCCACATTGGCTCGTGAGGGTGTGTGTGGTTGACTGGTGCCCTATCAAGTGTTGGCTCTTTCCTTGTACCTGATGTTCAGGATATAGATGCCACCCCCCAGGAACTATGAACATTATTGCAAAGGTTTGAAAATGCTAGGTAACATTCTAATATATGGTCAGCTTTTTTGGTACTGCATTTAATTCTTTCTGTCTGCACCTTGCAATTCTATTATTGAGTGATATTCCATATGTTTAGGCAGCTGGTGGGAGAGAGTGCAGACTAGATGTGGCTTTGCTCATGAGCAAACACCTCTGTCCTTGGTCACTTTCAATTTTAATCTTGCATGCTTAAATGTTCCTTTCTGCAATTGCAAACTCAAATTTTGCACTTCCTCCTTTTTTGGTGTCTTTATTTTTAACCTTTTCCAAAATGTTTTAGCTTGAGTTCCCACACTGGCAACCATTTCTTTTTCTACACACTGGCTTTCTGATATGATTGTGAGAGATTTACCCAAGACATTTTGCTAGCTACAGTAGAACAGAATGAGGACTCAAGACTGCATCTATCTCTATATATAATCTTCATTTGGATCTTGATCTTTGTTTGTCCGCGAATTCCATGCATGCTTAGACCACCTTCCAGTTTAATACGTTGTTGTTACTCACGGATGTCAACAATGTGCCGGAATAACGAAAGGGGTGGTGGACAGTGTTACGCTGGTTAGCTCCTGTGGCCTGGTTAGAGAATGAGATTGCCGAAGATAAAAGGTACGTGCCTACGTAACATATGAATAAAAGAAAGACAGTGGGTAAAATGAATGACAAAGTAACAGCACGTTCCGGAAATTATTATTGTTACGTTGTAGCCAGCGAGTGCTGTGCATCTCACCGTTGTACCGTGCCTTGCTCACATGTCAGTGAAGTGATCCCTATTTATGCTTTAAAGAGCCTGGATACTTATGTGTCCCCCTTTTATAACCATTGCTCCGTGTATATTGCCTTACTCTTTGGATTGCCACAAAGCAACCTGCGAGATTGGAGAAAGGTTGAGAAGACATTGTGAGAGGAAACGATAGCGTCGTGAAAACGAGACGGACTGTGAATGGAAAGAAGCAGAAATGCTCCTACACCACCACATAATTACGATTCGGACAGTGATTCCGAGTAGGCCGTTCCTATCGAATCAATGTCCAAGGGTTTTCTTTTGTAATTTTGTTTCCCTTATAAAAAATCACAATGCTGTGCAACGAAGGGCCCAGTTCACGACTGGCAGCCGCGTTTAAACAGGGAGCCCTTCACAGACAACTTTAACACGCGCAACGTAGTTGGGCGCACATGGCTAGTAGTTCATAACCCCCGAAAACATTTTTTAAGAGAAAATATTGTTGAAATCTTGTGTGAGCAGTAGTATTTAATTTATAACTTACTCAACAGTTTTCATTATAAGCAATGTCACAACGCAAAAATTACACTATATGATAAAGAAATACTTGAGGGAAAAACAGTAGTATAATTTGATTTAAAACCAATGTACATAAATGCTAACTGATGAGTAAGACATGATACTAAAACCAGTACAATTTATTGACCCAGAATGTTGGAGTTATTGGTATTGCATAGAATCTCCATTCTTGATGGCATAAACAGTGTGACATACACATAAATGGTGTCCTGTGACATATTCAACCAAGCACTTTGTCACTGCTTGTATCATGGTCTGTAGATGTTGTGGATTTGATGGCAGTAGGTATCTCACTATGTCTTAATCATTCTCTTTGAAAGGTTTTGGTGTCACACAAGCACTCCTAGGAGATGATGACATTGTGTGTGATTTGATATTCTGTTTCAGAGTAGTATCTGTATCAGATAATATAATAGGTGACAATGTGTTAATGACATATTATTGTCTCGTAGTTAAGCTGCCTGTAACAAACAGCAAAGCAAAGCCTTTATCTTAAATGATGATGCACCACACCTTGATACTTATTACCCCTGGTGGAAAACATTGTTGCCCAAGATGCACAATTGTCCACATTATCTTCAAGATAGATAAAAGGAAATTTTGTGAGAGAAGACTATTTACTCCATCAGATTTGTTACCTAATACATAAAATGCCTACGTATTTTATCTAGACTTTATTGAAAAGCTGTTTGATTCTCTGATTTAACTATTGACTAGTTTGTTTTATATTTGCACAGTCATTTGTGTGAAGATGTGCTGCCTTGTTTCCATCAAAATGCATCTTCCTTTAAGTTTCCTATTTAAATTTAACTATTTTGGTATTTAACTCCAAAAATTCTGGTGGATCAACTTTATTGATGCCTTAGAGAATTAAGAAGGCTTGGATTGTGTCCCCTGATAACCTTCTCTGTTTTAGAACAGACTTTGGAATATGTTTAATTCTTTTAGTCTGCCCTTTAGTCTAAGGATGCGTTTAGCACAGATTCTAGTATTGACATAATTTTTGTAGTATGGTGGCCAGAGTTGCAGATTGAACTCCATATGCATTCCGAATGGAACATAATAGAATCAAAGCATAACATCCCTTGATTAATAAGTAAAATGTACAATATAACCTAACATTTTATTTGCCTTTTAATTGCTTCAGCGTTTTGTGTGGAGAATGATTTAGTTGTTTCAATTAGGTCTCTAAATCATTTTCAGAATTTCCTTTCCTTAGATGAATGTTACACATGCTGTATTTACAATTAATATTCCCATTACATACTCCTATCGTTTCATATTTCTTTACGCTATACTGTATATTTCAAGTGTTTCTCCAGCTTTGAACATTGTCCAGGCCATGGTGAATACTTTTTCCACATCCATGCAATTTTGCTATCATCTGCGCGTTTTGAAAATTATACTTGAATCTATGTCATCAAGATAAATGAGAAAAAGGCAGCTGAAAAACTAAACTAATTATTTCACTTCATTTGTATATACCTCTTTCATCTTTAATGCTTTTATACTGCCCTGTAACTAGCTTTAGTGAGTTACCTAGAACGTCTATGGCTTTTAGCTTTAACATTAATCTTTACTGCAGAACCATTCCACTGCATATTAAAAGCTTTGATTTTGACTGTTATCACTGTTGAATGTAAGAATAGTTAAACAAGTCTTTCAAAGTCTGCTGCTGTAATTTATAATATAATTTTAATACTAGCACTTTTAGGTTTGTTTCCATTATTGTTAAATTATTGGCAAAGCTTGTTGATCTGGAATTATTAGGATTCATTTTCTCTCTCTCTCCCTTTAGTCAGTTACGTCTTTCATTTGAAGTGACTGTTTGAATAAATTTACTAACTGTTTGTAAATACAGTGGAACCTCGGTTTGGGAGCATAATTTGTTCCGGAAATGTGCTTGCAATCCAAAGCACTCGTGTACTAAAGCGTATTTCCCCATAAGAAATAATGGAAACTCAGATGATTTGTTCCACAACCCAAAACTATTCATATAAAAATGATTAATACAAAATATAAAGAAAAAATACATAAAACAAATTAAATTGCACTTCATGTCTGGTGTGAGTGAGTTTCTAAACTCTTTTTTTTTTTTTTTTTGAAGTTTTATTAATTTTATTGCAATCATTCCATACAAATCAATCAATTTTTACAAAAAGTAAAATTGAGTTAAGAACAAGTCGACCCCTACCCCTGGGAGAGAGAGCAAGGCAAACGGCATAAAATTTAAGGCTTGTAAACATACCTAAATTAATAAGTTTGATAAGCCAATAGAGATGAATGCAGAAGACAAAGAAATACAAAAATACTGTAATTGCTTCCTCTGTGCTTTAAGAGCTTATTTTAAAATATTACTGATTAGATTCTGCCATGTTTTGAAAAAAGTCTGTACAGATCCTCTAACTGAGTATTTGATTTTTTCCAATTTCAAATAGTATAAAACATCAGTTTCCCACTGACTTAAAAGAGGAGAGTTAGGATTCTTCCAGTTTAGCAGAATAAGTCTGTGTGCCAAAAGTGTAGTGAATACAATCACAATTTGTTTGTCTTTCTCTGCTTTAAGCCCATCTGGAAGAACCCCAAACACAGCTGTTAATGGGTTAGGAGGGATTGTGAGTCCAAGGCTGTCTGAAAGGTAATTAAAAATTTTCATCCAGAATAATGTTAATTTGGTGCAGGCCCAGAACATGTGACCCAGTGAAGCTGGGACTTGGTTGCAGCGTTCGCAGGTTGGATCTTGCCCTGGAAACATTTTGGAGAGTTTTAGACGAGACAGATGTGCTCGATATATAATTTTGAGTTGTATAATTGTATGCTTTGCGCATATGGAGCTTGAGTGAATTTTCTGCATTGCTACTTTCCACTCCTTTTCTGATATATTAATTGAGAGATCTTTTTCCCAGTGTCCTCTTGGATCTTTGAAAGGGAGGGACTGGAAAATGATTTTATATATTGCAGAGATGGTGTCTGAGTCCTTGAGATTGAGCAATACTTTTTCCAGCATGGATGAGGGTGCAAGATGAGGAAAATCGGGAAGGTTCTGTTTAACCTAAACTCTTTTGGGATTCCACTCAACAGGCAGAAGAGCGTCCCGAAGCAACCGCAGGTTCCAAGTGCTGTAGCAGTTCGCCGTAAAAGCGAATCCAAAAACATCATGGACATGCTATAAGCGCCTGCTGTTGATGGATAATACAGGAACATTATAAATGCGCAGGGCACAGTATTACTTGGCCCCAACCCTGCCTGACTGCTGTGTATGTGTATAGTTAGTGGCAGATCCCGCTACAATAAATAACCATGCAGTTCCTGTTTCAAGCTGAATAAAGCTGGTGTAGCTAAAGTACTGAGACTCAACTTCGTGTTTTGGGGTGCAAGACAGGAACTCACACGTTACAACACACACACTTGGTCACCATGTTATAGTAAACAGTATAAGCTCGTACGGATGTTGACTATATGAGTGAGGCACACCCATAGACATATATAGATAGACGCCGCATTTACTGTGTTGCCCAGTCGACGCGATACATCAGCGCGTCTGCCCTATTGCAAGTGGCAAAAGTGCCATTTAAACTAATACAGGTAGACGTGGAAACCAGGTTTTCTGATGACAAAACAATAACGTTTAAAACAGTATCATTTACATACAACAGATTTTGGCGAATCGTTTACATGCAATTATTTATTTCCATTTATACACTAATAATGGCAATTATTAAATAATTATTATTATTATTAAATAATTCCTCCCATATAAGTAACATTTCTCAGACTGCCTTCTTCCATCTCCGAAACATTTCTAGACATCCTGTTCTTACGCAACATAGTACTGAAGTATTGGTTAATGCCCGAGTCACCTCACGTATAGATTACTGTAATGCTATTCTATCTGGCATCCCACAAAAACGTATCCATCGTTTACAACTTATTCAAAATTCTGCTGCCAGGATAATAACCTGCTGTTCTAAATCCACTGAACATATTACACCTACTCTCTCTCTACTTCACTGGCTCCCTGTTAACTACAGAATACAATACTAAATACCGCTCTTAACATTTAAAGTTCTCCACAACCTCACTGATCTCCTACAGACTTGCACTCCTCTCGCTCACTCAAATCCTCATCTGCAGCTCTACTTTCTGTATCACACATCAAACTCTGTTCTATGGGAGCTCGAGCGTCTATGGGAGCTCGAGCGTCTCTCATAGTGCTCCTCAACTCAGGAATTCTCTTCCCTCTCATATACGTCAGCTCGATTCAATAACACATTTTAAAACCGCTCTCAAAACTTATCTTATCAAACTGGCATACCAATTGTGAATTTTGCGCTGTTACTGCCAGTTATCATTGTTTGTTTGCTAATTATTGCTTTTTGATTTATCATTCTCTTGTTTTAATTTTACTAATGTTGTTTAATTTTATTGTAAGGTGACCTTGAGTGCTAAGATTATAAAACTGGATTTTCTAATGGCCACATATAATCAAAACAATTGTTCAGCCTTACCTATGAAATGTAATCCCCCAGGATCTGGTTTGGAGCGTACAGTGGTTTGTACAGTCCCAAGCAGCACATTATTCATTACTTCACTCCACAGCAGTGCCACTCGCAATATGGCGGCAACGTTGACGTACGATACTGCTGGTCATACAGCGTCTAGTAATTCTATGTCTATTGGCATGTCGACTCAGACAGAGAATGGGAGATGATTACCCACAATCCCGCAGTCAGAGAAAGAAGAACCATTAGCTCAGTTGTCATCACGTGGCACTTGGCAGACAAAGCGTATACATTCTACTCGTATTGCAAGACATCACTCGTTTATCAAGTCAAAATTTATTAAAAATTTTAGCTCATCTTGACAAACACTCATAAACCAAGTTACTCGCAATCCAAGGTTCCACTTGTAGTGTTTTTTCATTTATTTCACCCTCACTGGTAAAATTTCTTTTTTTTTATTTTATGAATTTTATGTATTAAATTAAAATGAATGAAATGCAAAAGAGTCAGTACTACTTGCCTTTATGTCCCATATCTTGTGAAATCAATGACAGCACCCCTCCTCTACCCAATTTGAAGAACTATGTGAACAAAAAACCTTAAGTATTCCTTACATTTCTATTATATTTTAAGTGAATGCTCCATCCAGGGGTGTTGCTTGTGTCAGCAATTATTAAGGGCTTAGCCCTCACTCCATAACGTGGAGGTAAAAATGGAGAAGGTGGACCATTGCAGTTTTTGTGGGATCGATGAACATTGCCAGAAAGCTGAAAAAAGAGGAACAAAGGCTGGGCTTGTGAACACAGGGACTAGAAATCTATGTGCATTGGATAGGTCTTTCATTGATCAGGAGATGGGCACCTTGAATCCAAAACAAAAGCCTTGCAAGTTCACACCTAACATTGCCAGTGGTTCCACCACCAGACTAGTAGTTAATTAGTGAAAACAAGTATGTGCTGCTACAGAAAGTAAGGCATACAGTATAGTGTCTTCTCTCAACTTAAAGTTCATATATTTGTGACCCAAAATAAAACTGACAGTTAGGTAGCGACATAATTCTGTCTACTTTTTTTACATGTGGCATTTTTGCATCTGAAATGAGCAAGTTAACATTTGAATCTTTATTTAGAGAATGACATAGATAGATAGATAGATAGATAGATAGATAGATAGATAGATAGATA
>JANRMT010062798.1:1233770-1256079 GCA_026402145.1 Polypterus bichir lapradei
ATAGATAGATAGATAGATAGATAGATAGATAGATAGATAGATAGATAGATAGATAGATAGATAGATAGATAGATAGAAATACTCTGGAAAGATTGGAAAGATATTCATTTTGAACTGTAATAATTCTTCCGGCCAAGCTGAGCTGAGGACATGAAATACTCTGAGAAAAGGTATAGTTGTACATTGGAAGGATTTCATTTAAACAGTAGTAATTCCTCCATCAAAACTGAGGACATGATGATCTATTAATATATTATTTGTTGCTTTCCATCAGATTACCAAAATGAACAGATCTTTTAAGATTTCTTGTAACTATAACTTCCAAAATTGTTTTAAGACAATTAAAATAATGTAGTTTAAAATAAGGTGCAAGACTATTCACTTGGAACAGTACATTTTATTGGTAAAATCAAATTACATTCAGGCAATTAGTCTCCAGTTGGCCTAGTGCTTGCAGCACATGTTCTATACCACAAAAATGCATCATCGACACATTCTTGTTGTGTCTCCATGATCTGACCCTGTCTGGTTATTGCCTTTTTATAGAAAGTTTAAAGTTTTGCCATCTAGTAGAAGTCATGAGCATAATGTGCAATTAAACCTAAATATATACATACTTGCTCATGCTGATCTCCAGTTTTTCCTGTAAACTGGACCACTGCTTCTGGGTGCAACTATTTTCTGCAAAGTATTTTTAGAAGATACTCATGAATTGAACAAAAATAATACAGTAAAGAGCATCTGTCTTCGGGGCAAATAGCTAAAGTGTTTATAGAGATCCTGATAATAAATCAGCTGAAACAGGTAACCTGCTTTTTTAAGTTGGAATTGAGAAGTTGATGGAACTGAGGGAAAGCAGCCCTTGGCAACTACAGAAAAAAAAAGCGGCTCTAAGGAAGGGGAGCAAGGAAACATTTTAAAGAGAGAGAAGACAAGCATAGGGTAATTTTTTCTATGGACCTATTAGTATTTGTAAGGGATTTTCTCATAAACCAAGGTTAATTAAGACAGTCGGTGCTTTTCTGCACCCCCTACTTAAAATACAATTAGATGACACTTATACACTTAATGGAAGGCTCAGATGTTATTTACTATTAAAGTGTGTTTATCTGGGGCAAGCAACCAAAAAAGGTTTCCTGCTAGTATATTAGAATAAAATAATGAGGCAACTTGGTATAATCCAAGCAGCATATACCCACTTTACAGTGTCATAAGAACTGACAAAGAGTTCAAAAGGGTTGGGGTATTATATCCTGGCTGCAAAATTGTAAAAAATGGTTTACAGATGTGTACAGATCAGATTCCAAAACAGAACTGACTGGATAGAGGAAAAATGGCGCCCCTAAAGGCCAGTACAAGAAGTGACGTCATCCAGAGGGCCGGAACCGGTAGGATCCTCATCCATAGGCTCGGACTCAGAAATCATGTCATCAAAGGGGCCGGAACCGGAAGGGTCTTCGTCCATAGGCTTGGAACTGGAAGTGACATCATCAAACGGCCCAGAACCAGAAGTGACATCCTCAGGCCCGGAAGTGAAATTATTAGGGCTGGAACCGGAAGTGATGTAATCAGGGCCAGGTGGAAAATCCTGTGAACGGTCTGCAGTAATGTGAGAAAAAGAGTCAGCACACACCGCCACCTCCTGGTCTGGTGTGGAATTACTCTCATTCAGGCCTTTTAGCTGTCTCCCATGCGACGTGTGTGACAACAGTTACTGGAGGTTGATGTCTGCCATTAACACAGAAGCTGTAAATAATATAGCCAGCACTGGTGCATGGGCAGTTTGCATTGGTTCTGAGCAAATGCAGTAGGAGTGCACCTACATATTAAAAAGAGCTGGAGTGACCATAACCCTGCAAGCTCATCAAAAAATGGGTTTAACTTGTTACTAAAGGTGGAAAAGCATCCACAAAGAGACAATTTATATAGTGTCTCTGTCACATGCTCCCTTTAAAACAACAATTCCAAATCTGATTAATTTTCAAATATCTGAATGTCTTTGTTATAAACTATAGAATTTACAAACTGAATTAAAAAAATTACAATTTAAAATTATTGATTGGCTAAATGTTGTTAGACTGATATATGATACTGGCAACTATGTAAATGAAATTATCAGGGTTGCTTCATTGAAACAATCAATCAATTAACTGCATGAGGAACCGATATTGAAGTCTAGAGCTTCTCCCAGCAATATTGTGGGGACGGCAGGAACCAGCCTTGTACAGGGCCCTAGTCTGTCAGTCTTCTAAAGTACTTTCTAAGTGTTCATAACCACAGGGTCAGCTCTGAATCAAAAATGATACTGACATACATGTATTTAGGAAGTGTGAAGAAAACTGGAGTGCCTGAAGGAAACCCCCCATATAGACAGAAAGAGCACCTGCACAAACCACAGAGAATGAGCTGGGTTATACACCATCTTACCTTCCTACTGAATTAAAATGCAGCAAATATATAAGATGAATTACCAGCATAATTCTAAATTTTGCAGAATGACAAAAATTACTGATTAAGAAGGAAGTGATGAAGAATAATGAAGACCACCAATATATGAACTTTTCACACAAGAGTGTTGAAGACATTAAAATTAGTGAATCGCAGTCAACAGGAAAAACTTAGCCACACCACCAGCCTAGACTTAAATGTCATGGCTGTACTGTCCACTTCCAAACTACTTTATATTTACCAAAAAAATTGTGTTGGCCAACTAAATTAAAGGAATACTGCCACAACCCAAGAAGACTTTGGCGAATGTTGTTTTTTGAAATGACAAGTGCTAAATGAACATTGATTAAAAAATGGAACACAAATTGCTTTGGTCTAGTTCAAAGAATAGAAGCAGTCCCATATATCAGCTTCTTGTGCTGTTTGTAGGTTGTGGGGAGGAGGAGAAATTATGGCATGATGTGACTTTTCTCCCCACATTCCTAGAAAAGAAGCACTGCTCAGTCTCTTGTGGAAGATTTATACATACTGGCTCATTTATTAAAGTGCATAATCAGGAGTTTTAGCTTCATGTTCTACAACACTTACTGAAGCGTAAACGGTTTTATAATAAACATAACAGTTAATGAGCACAAACAAACAGTAGGAGATTCATATGGCAACATTCTTTTCCTTCGAAGAGACAGCAATTTAACTATCCCAGCTTTTAATAAACACTTTGTTTTTTTATTTCCTCCTTTAATAAATCTTATCTTAGATTTATACACAGAAATAGTCAGTCAGTCATTATCCAACCTGCTATATCCTAACACAGGGTCACGAGGGTCTGCTAGAGCCAATCCCAGCCAGCACAGGGTGTAAGGTAGGAACAAATCCCAGGCAGGGTGCCACAGGACACACACACCAAGCACACTCTAGGGACAATTTAGGATCGCCAATGCACATAACCTGCATGTCTTTGGACTGTGGGAGGAAACCAGAGCACCCGGAGGAAACCCACACAGACACAGTGAACCCAGGTCTCCTTACTGCGAGGCAGCAGCGCTAACAATGCACCACCGTGCTGCCCCCACAGAAATAGTATTTACATATATTCAAACAAAGTTTCTTTGTCATTATAGAAAGTCAAGTGATTGGCTCAAGATCACACAGTCAGTGATGGAAGAGACAGCTTTGTACATTAAATTCCAGCCCCTCAGCCAGTAGACCACACCTGGACAATGTAAATGCACTCTCCTGCATGCAGCTTCACAGATTCCAAATTACAGTTTATTTTAAGCACTTTGGAGATTATTCTGTGTTCCCTTACCAAGCACACAAGAAATTACTCATGTTTTGTCACTTTAAAGGAAAGATGTAAGATCGAAAAAGTGACATTATTTTTGTATTCACCTATAAACATTTAATCTAATTAAAAAACAACAGAAAGAAATGAACAAATATCTTTTTATAAAAATACTTCAACAAGACTACGGGAATTAAAGCTGAAAGATAATATCACAAAAGAGGAGCAGTTCTGGAACACTTCAGTTTTATTTCAAAACTCTTCTCCAGTTATCAGTGCTGGCGTACAGCTCCAGAGTTCAGAGTAGATACTCATCTCTTGACAGTCTGCACAATCTCCATGTCCTCATTGTTTCTCTACAGTTAACACAAGTTTCATTACACTTCTCAAAGCTGTGAGTGTTAGGCGAATTTGCAACCAGAAACTGGCACACTGTGTGCTTCATTCTTGATACGTTCTTTTGTTGTGCCTGGTATGTCTGGGATAGACTTTTGCAAATGTAAAAAATACATTAAATAATATTTAAAACTCTCGTTTACTGGTTTTCTGTGCACAGACACTTTTCTAGGTCCATTACTTTGGAAGCAGTAGACAATGTGTGAATGCAGGTGAACCGAAATTTCTTGAAAACAAACCATTCTGCTGTGGAATGACTTTATTTGCCATGGTTCATGCCCACCATAAAAGAAGATAATAACAAACGCTTTGCATGTGGCCCTTTAATAACATTAGTAGCAGTCTCATATAAGACTAAAAAAGTTGTATCCCCAGTACAGTCACTGGATCCAAATTTTTCCAGTGGCCACGTGACTTTTTTCTGATAGGCCCGTTTCTGACATACCCCAGAGATGCATATGTTAATTTAACTGATGAGTATGATCAAGAATTTCTTGTGAGGGACTTGCATATTGTTCAAGATTTTTTTTTTCATTTATGAACCAATGCTGCCTTGATAGGCTCCAACAACCTGTGCTCCTGGATTAGTTTAATAAATATTCAGAAAATGAATGGCATATAGATAGATTTGTTTTTACTCTAATGATTTCGCAGATCAAGAGTAACACCTTCATAAACTCAAATACTGTGAAGGGCATCTTTTGAAAATTAATGTTTCCTCAAGAGACTTACAGGCATTTTCATATATTGCCTAACAGAGGTGGACTTGCCAATTGTATAAATAAGGACTCAGTCTCTTACTTGTATATCTGTGTTATGTAAGTCCATAAGGATTTATTCCATTTTACTATTTTAAGTATGCCATTTACTTATTCCTTTTTCTGTTTTTAATTTGATTTTCTTCTCTTTAAGGTTTTCTCTTTGATTTCTTGTAAAGCACTTTGAACTGCATCCTTTGTATGAAAATGTGCTAACCATCCATTTTCTAAAATCTGCAGGATCCTCGTCAGGGTCATGGTGAGCATTGTGCACAAGGTAGGAGCAATCCCTGGATATGGAGGCAGTTCATTGCAGGGTAACACACATCACACATACAATTTAACATTACCAATCCACCTATCCTACAGTACATTTCTTTAGGATGTAGACTGAAGCCAGAGCATGCAGAAGAACATGCAAACTCCACGCAAGGAGGACCCGGCCCATGAACCCCAGTCTCTTTATTTACTGAGGCAGCAGCACTACCACTGTGCCGCCGTGTTCCCCCTAAAATATATTATAGAAATAAGAATGTTGTTGTTGGACATTGCAAGTTTACAGGTTCTCCACCACACATTTATATTATATAATTTTAAATGTGCATATACAGTATGGCTACTGCGGCCCAATAAATTTAGAATGAGCATTGTACTTTCAATCATGTTATGATCTGACTCTTGGCAAGTAATATGACCAAACTACATTCCAAAAACAGGTACTGTAAATGTATTATTTAATACATGTAAAGCACTTCAGGATAATCTACTATAAAAAGGCATTACGTAAAAATAGAGATTATCATTGAGGTAAGAAGAGAAGTTAGCTACTATGAGATTTTCTATTGCTGGATTTTGTAAATATACAGTATAATCTTCATCTTTGTTTATGGGAGTTTTAGCCTAGGGGCCTGAGAGGTTCAGAACATTTGAATATGTGTCAGTGTTTTCCTTTGGAAACAGTAGATTTGTTTAATTTTTTTCTGTGAATATAATCTACAAGAAGTCTAGTGAAGAGAAAGTCCTGTAATCCAACCAAAATGAAATGAAGGCCAAGAATATAAGTATTGTGCCTGAGACAGAAATATTGGGGCAACGTTGGGGATGTTTTCTAGTATAGTAAATGGAGTTTACTGTCCTGTATCAGAAAGTAAGAAGGTTCAATAAAATCTGACAGAATGAAGTTATGAGTAGTAGAAAGTGCAGCACACCAAAATTGTGCCAGATCAAACTGTACATTTCTTAGAAACCTGAGATGGCCGTGTTAAACATGAATAAGTAAAATTAGATTTTTGTCTGCTTCTGCTCTCAACACAGTACTCATTCAGCCAACCAGCCATCCATTAATAAAACCATTTAATCCCGATTGGTATTGTAGGGGACAAGTCCATTACTGGAAGCATAGAATGCAAAGCATACATACTGTACAGTATACACATCTGGAACACTTACTCATACACACAAGTTTGCCTAGAAATGCTCATCTTTGTTTTGTAGGAGTGAGTGAAAACAGAATACCAAGAGTAAAACCCACACAGGCAAGGGGAGAACATACAAACTACAGACACTGAGCTGTCCTGAATTTGTTTATTCTAATTTGCATTGCTCTGTTCTGAAATATCCACATATCAGTTAAACTGTTTAACTGAAAAGGCCGGTGGCAATAGATAACACTTAAAGGCAGAGAAGCCCAAGGGATGTCCAGAGTCATTGGGATATCTTTTGCAATCAGTCTGGCTCGTTCACAGGACTCATTTATTCGGAGAGCTGGCACCTAACTTTTCACTACAAATATGAGTAACATATTACAGGATATAAGGCAAACTAGACATTTAGTGGAGACAGTTAAATACTGGCTTTTCTGTATTTCTAATGAATCTCATTATGATTACATCTTGCCTGAAGAAGGAGCCTGTGTTGCCTCAAAAGCTTGCATATTGTAATCTTTTTAGTTAGCCAATAAAAGGTGTCATTTTGCTTGACTTCTCACTAATGAATCTCATAAAAACTTTGTATTGAAAGTGACAGGCTGTAAATATAAAATCATCAATGAACGCTGGCACAATGTTAGCAGAAACGACGAAATAAGCTCCACATGCAGCATTATTTTAACATCCATCTGTGCCCAATTTCCAAAGGCAATGCTAAAACAATATTCTATAGCACAATCTTTTTGTATTTCGTGATGTCTTCTAATCTAGAAAATAACTGTCAGTTCAGTTAGTGTTAATGTTCAGACTCCTTTATTTGTCTTGCATTTGAATGGACTTTACCTGTAAATGTCTATTCTGTGGCCCTTCTACACCTACTGTTTTCTTTTTGTTGATGTTTAGAACTTCATGTATACTCTTGCATTCTTTTCAAGCACTTTTTGACATTTAATTTGTTATGCGTTTAACAGTCTTATACTATACTATATCTTGTAACTTTCCAAATGTCCCACCCTAACCTTTGATTTACTTGCAAAGTGGGCAGCATGGTGGCATAGAGGTTAGTGTTGCTGCCTTATCGATCCATTACAGATCTGTATCATTCATAGGTTTTCTGCCTCACTCCACACTATGCGGCCGCAGAGAGCTTAAACAACTCGGTACATCCACATAAAAAAACGACAAGGGGTGAGCGAGCTATCTTGAAGGCTTTTACTGGACGTACTTCGTTGTAAACTGAAACATATACAAAAGAAACATACAGGCATTTACATGTGTACAATCAAAGACAATAAAGAATAATTTACAAAACAATACATAGCAGACAGTGTACATTAAATAATACAGCTTCAAAAGACACTTACAAGGCGAGTGATTTCCACGGTTGGATCAAGAAGAAGAGAAGCGCATAGACAGAGGTTTTCAAATTGCTGCGTACCACAACTAACCAGACACAGGGGTTTATATACCCTAAGGATACGTTTTGGACGTGACCGAAACAAGAGATAAAGGGGTGCCTACGTGAGACACATGGGGTGTATTGTATTCAAATGTTTATTATGGGACCTACATGCTTTACGTGAGTTTCATAGACTTTTATAGTACCACTGTGAGTGTGGGACGTGACTGACAGGTGTGTTAATAAATGACAAGATGAAGGGGGACCACAGTTCAACAAATAACAGTCTCAACTAACAAGATGTGGGGCAGAACAATAGGCATTCTGACAAGTTATTAAGTATGCTCTTGTTTGTGAAGAGATATTTCAACCTTCATTCCCTGCTATGGATCTCAATTTCACCTAGCATCTTGATAATGGTGGAGTTATGAACTTTATTGAAAAGTTTACCCTTTACTACTAGAGAGCTTTTGTCAGGCTACTCACTCCTGAGAAGTCTGATTGCTGTCTCAAATGTGCTCCTTGTAGATAATGTCATTTTGACTGGGGTTTGATGAGGTTAGTTTATTTATTTATTTGCTTTGCTTGATACCTGTGTACTTCTACGGCTTATGTGACATCAGCCACATTCTGTTGAAAATTCAAATGCTAATGATAAACGTTTGTCACATTTACATTAATTAGGCTAGCTTTAATCAGGTTTGATTATTTGCAATGATGTCCAAAGAAGTAATCATACATTTTGTTTGTAATGGGGTTCATTTCATTATGGGTGGAGATATCATACTTTTCTTACACCAAAAATAAAAGAAATATTAATATTTTGTGTCTTCTTAAGCTCAACCACAATCCACAAAAGATACACATACTTTGGAAAATACACAATAATTCAAAAAACAGGAGACAGAGCAATACTCTTTTGTGATGCTTTTTATGCAGTATACAGCATACACAGTATAAACAACATCATATTTTATTTATATATCGACAAACACATGCCGTATGTGTGTGCGTATAACTCTCATGCCTTATATATCCAGGGTCCTGGGTGTGCTTGGGGTGATTGATTGTCTGGAGTGTTCACATTCTCTCCGTGTCTGGTCTGTGTGGGCTTTCTTGCGACATACCTAAGACACGGGTGTTACATTAATTGACAATTTCAAATTGGTCCCATCTGGGGGTGTGCATTAGTTAGATCTTGTCTTGAGTTTGATCTTGACTTGGACTAAGTGAGTTTGAAAATAGTATTTTCAGTAAGTTTATGCAGTAAATATTAAAACCTGGAAGAGGTGGACTGCTTGTGTAAATTTTAAGAAGACATTATTTATTCATTGAAGTGGTGGTGAATATTTTCCAAATCTCAGTTTAAAAACAACAAGATGTTTAGCCTAAAAACTTGTTGCATTGGCTGTAATAATAAAAATATACTGCACTAAACTCCTGTCAACCCAGTGTAAGTTTTCATAAACAGACACTTCATGCTGTGTTTAGAATTGATTTCCATCTTAACCGTTTGAAATGTAAAGCTGCTTGCAAATATTGTTTTTTCTTACTAAAACTTAAGCTCTGTTTATGTTTTACAGTAACATAAAATGGATTGCCAGGGACGTTCTTAGGTATACGCGAACTACGCATCCGCGTAAGGCCCCGACCGTGAGGGGGGCCCCGACTTACAATTTTTTTTTTTTTTTGTCGGGCTGTGGGCCTGGGGCCCCTGTCATGCCCCTGGCACTGCAGCCGTCTGTGCCAGTCCCTCACGTTGTGTGTCACAATACCCTCCTCATCCTAAATATTATCGTTCTGAGTCGAATTCGGAGGGGAAGGGTAGGACCAGGGGGCAGCAGGCAGGGAATCGGGAATGTATAAATAGCAATCACTCAGTCTGGAATGTGCATCTCTTAGTCTTATTAACCAATTTATTATCCAAATTGCAATCTTCACCTAAATCCCTAATAATATTGTCACGCCATCGTAACTTTGCCAAATGCACTATAGCAAACGTTAATTTTAGACATTCCTTTCGGATTCATTCAGGAAAATCCCCATAAAACCATGAAATATCCCTATATTACCGGCCTTTACCAGATCCAGAACAAAATCAATATTTTACCACTCTGCATATACACAAGTGTACACGTAGGCCTACTGGTCATCTAAGGCCTTTTCCAGACGTTTTATTAGAACACCTTCCTGAGCTCCTGGGGGGGCTCTGCCCCCATGGACCCCCCCCAGTACGGGGCCTGCATATTTCTGAACCGCATAGGGTCCCCAAACTGCTAAGAACGGCCCTGGGATTGCAAATGTTGGCAAAGTTGAGCCTATACATTGCAGCCATGAGCTACGCTACATAGCTGTTTGGGTAGAAATACAGATCAGTGTTGAATGGTGTGGGTAATAAAAGAAGAGGACACAGGAAACTTTATGTTTGATCTGTTAAGTTTAAAAAGGGTTGTCTTCACATACAGCTACTTGTTGATGCAAAGCATTTATAGAAGTAGATTTCCCCTCATTGTTTGAAAATGCTTGGCTACAGCGCCTTCTCACTAGTTTAATCTTTCAAAGGTTTCCAACTGCTGTCGTTCATCAGTGCCAATCACTCAGCACACAGTCACAATCTAAATTGTCAGGTTATGATAATGAAGAATCACATTTAGTTACACTTCACAGAAAAAGAAATGCTAACACCTAATGACTTCTTTGGAACTCTTTTGGAAAGGCAGGGAGAGTAAGATAAGAGTAAGAGCATAACAGACATGTTTTGCCCTGAAATAACACACCATCAACAGCTCAAAGCAACTCTGTGCCAGAACTCAGACTTCTAGAATCTACCTAGTCTTTTCGCACAATTGTCCTCCTATTAGTTCAGCTTTCTGTCTCTCTCATTTTTAGGTCACTTTCCTGTAGCAGTGGCAAATCAGAAGGCTCTGAGTCTCAAACACAGCATGTGATGTGTGAGAAACTCCATACAACTCAGCAAGGGTCAGCAGGCGGCCAATGGATGGCAAAAAAGCCTGCTTTGTTTAGAGCTGCTGTCAAACGTGAACCAGTTCTCATGAAGAATTTCCCTGGTTCAAAGATAAAAGCAAACATTTGAGGCAACCTTGAAAAGTGTCTTGAAAATCACACTAGTATATCTACCTATTGATATCCTCATTGTAGAAAGCACACTAATCAATAAATGTACCCAAAAAATGAAAAAGTGACATTTCACTTGAAGAGGTGGGATCAGTAAAACAAAGGTACTTTAACTTCCAAATTACTGGAACTGCCAGGCACAGCGATTTACATTCAAGGAAAATAATTATGTTTTTGTTTCCTCAGAGTCAAGACATTATGTGTTGCAGGATTTTCTCATAATTTTCTAAAACATCAAGGATACTGTGGAGGGGATTGTTGTCCTCTGGGCAAGTTCTCTCATCTCAGTTATGCCAGCTCTGAATTTCTGTCAGGGTACACATTGACTTTTTGGTAACTTCTCTAGTCATATGTCAACTTCGTCAGCTTCCCAGTTTGGGAGGAAGAAGTGGATCGACTCTATATTTCTTTCAGTGCCCTAAGGATGAAACTCACTGCGCTTCTAGAACTTATCGGCACTCTAGGCTGTTTTATATTATTATTTATATGTCTTTCTTGTAGCGTGGTGACCAGCACTGGGCCTCTGTTTTGTATCATATGCTGATATGCTCTCCATAGTTGTCTTTTGAAAATAGTTGATTTGGAAAATGAATGTTTGTTCCACAACAAAGCAACACATTTGCTGACTTTGTCTTAATGAATTTCAGTCTGGGTTCAGAACAAGAGTCAGCCTTCCTGGGAGTCACAAATATCTGTTGCTACCCTCTGACTCCAGAAAGTTTGTTGTTTTTAATTCTGTTGGATCTCAGTGCAGGCTTTGATGTAGTTGATTTTGACTCCTAAAAAGCAGGACCCATCCATCCAACCATTTTCCAACCCACTGAATCCGAACACAGGGTCATGGGGGTCTGCTGGAGCCAATCCCAGCCAACACAGGGCGCAAGGCAGGAACCAATTCCGGGCAGGGTGCCAACCCACCGCAAACAAGCAGGAACTTCTTTGTTAATTTTGATAGCTGATTATCTGTGAGTTACTTCAAGCATCTGTTATCAAACCTTTTCTTTGAATATGTTACCATTGTGCACCATTAAAAAAAAAACCCACTTTTACCACACACAATAAGAAATCTGCTGTCCTTTGACGCCTGATGATGAGGTTACTATAGCTACTTATTTATTGTATTCAGGATACTAGTTGTTGGATGGTGTTTTTCACACAAAATGAATTTAAGAACAATTATATCATTTTTAGATCTTCCATCTTAAATAATATTATTGCAAGAAGCCTAAGTCCACTAACCATACACATCAGGTCTCAAATCAGATACCCTGGAATCATGTTTGGTTTGATTTTAAATTTGATAAACAGATAAATTATATTATTAAAGTGGCCTTTTCAGGTCAGGGTCATCACTAAGACACTAAGATCAAGTCATTTCTGTCTTTTAATGATTTGCAAAAGCTGCATACTTTTATTTTTGTCATACTTGGAATACTGCAACTTCCTATATGCTTGCTTGTGGCTTTCATCTCAATCAAATTGGGTGGAGTGGTGGCTCTGAGGCTTAGGATCTGTGCTGGTATCCCGAAGGTTGTCAGTTCGAATCCCCGTCACTGCCAAAAGAGATCCTACTCTGCTGGGCCCTTGAGCAAGGCCCTTAACCTTCAATTGCTCCAGGGGCGCTGTACAATGGCTGACCCCAAGGGGTATGTGAAAACTAACAAATTCCTAATACAAGAAATTGCATAAGGTGAAATAAAGAACAAAAAAAAAAAAATTTACAGTTAGTCTGAAATAATGCTGCTGCTGCCATAGTGCTAACTGGCTCCGAAACGGAGAACAAAATTTAACCCATATTGGCTTCTCTTTACTGGCTCCTGTAAAATACACGGTGGGTTTTTATGATTTTATTTTTTATTTTTAAAGCTTTACACTAGGCAGCTCCATCTTTTCTCACCAAACTCCTTTGCCCATCTTCATCCTTTGTGCTTCTCAGTTTCTCTCACCAATTATTTCTACAGTATGTTTTGTAAGCCTATTTTGAAACTTAATGGTGGCCATGCTCTTGCAGTTGTGGCCCCTATTGCCCTAAATAGCCTGACTTTCATGCTAACATCTGCCTCCACAAATGTTACTAGTTATCAGCATTTTCTCATTGCTAGGTAGAACCTGGAACGGGCAGATACTGCTCACTCAGGTATGCAAGGATAATGTGCAGACTTGAAACTCAAAACCAGCAACCCTGTATTTGGGAGGCAGCAGCAGAAGGGATTGTGCCACCCTGTACCACTAACACAGGACAATTAAATGCACTGTAGATATCTACTGTATATGAAGGGTTTATCAGTAGGAATCAGATGTGCTGATTCTTTTAGTGCTTACATAAACAGTTTCCTGCAAGATATTAAAAACAACAAGACTTGGAAAATATGCATTTTTGGAGACATTAGAGTTGCCTGTCTGCTGTTTGTGGTTTATAATGTCATTTTTTTTCCCCTCACTTGAATAAATTATGTCCTAGAAAACACAGGCTGATCAAAGAGAAATTGCCCTCAGTTGATGAGTATAGGTTGCCTGGGCTTCATTGATAAATGGGGCAATGGAAATCATGAGATTGTCCAGCAAATTGCTACTGTATTTTACTGAAGGCATTAACCATGTTTTAGCTGAAAAAGGGGAGTTAATTTTTAGATAAAGGTACTACTTAACTAGTCAGTCTATGGACATATTGTTACCTCTAGTAACCAACCTTTAGATTAGGTTCAAGAGGATGAAATTGAGCAAGCAATTCAAATTAGGTTTCTGTGGAGGTTTGTGGGGCCCAATGTCCATAACATGGTGAGGAATTCAGTAATCCAGAAGGACATTAAAGAAGCATTGGATTGAGAGGACTCAATTAAACCGATCAGCCACAACATTAAAACCACTGAGAGATGAAGTGAATAACATTATCTCATTACAATGGCACCTGTCTAAGGGTGGGATATATTAGGTAGCAAGTGAACAGTTAGTCCTTAAAGAGAATATGTCGGAAGCAGGAAAAATTGGCAAGCGTAAGGATCTGAGCGACTCTGACAAGGACCAAATTTACATGGTTGAATGACTGGGTCAGAGCATCTTCAAAATGGCAGGTGCTGTGGGTTATTCCCAGTATGAAGTAGTTAATACCTACCTAAAGTTGTCCAAAGAAGGACAACCGGTGAACTGACGACAGGGTCATAGGCACCCAAGGCTCACAGATGCACGTGTGCAGGGAAGGCTAGCCTGTTTGGTCTATTCCCATGGCAGAGCTACAGTAGCCCAAATTGTTTAAAAACTTAATGCTGGTCATGAGAAAAAGGCATCAGAAAACACATTGCATTGCAGCGTGCTATGTATGGGGCTGTGTAGCCATTGATGGTCAGAGTGCCTATGCTGACCCGACCCCTGTCCACTGCCAAAAGCACTTACAATAGGCATGTGAGTGACAGAACTGGACCATGGAGCAATTGAAGAAGGTGACCTGGTTTGATGAATCAAGTTTTCTTTTAGATGATATGGACGGCTGAGTGCATCTGTGTACACAGTGTGATGGCAGCAAGATGCACTAATGGAAATGAATGCAAGCTGTCAGAGGTAGTCTGATTCTTAGGGCAATGTTCTGCTGGGGAAACATGTGTTCTGAGCATTCATTTGGATGTTACTTTGTCACATGCAGTAATACCTACCTAAAGATTGTTGCAGATCATGTTCACCCCTTCATGGCAATGGCATTCCCTGATGGCAGTGGCCTCATTCAGCAATATAATGCACCCTGTCACACTGCATAAATTGTTCAGGAATACTTTGGGGGACCTGACAAGAGTTCAGGATGTTGATTTGTCCCCCAAACTCGTGAGATTTCAGTGTGATGAATTATCAAATGAAGCATCTGTTGGATGTGCTGGTCCGATCCATGGAGGTCCCACCTCACAACTTATAGGACTTAAAAGATTTGCTGCTAACATCTTGGTGCCAGATACCACAGGACATCTTTCCTGGTCTTGTGGGCCCATGCCTTAAATGGATCAGGGCAGTTTTGGTGGCATGAAACAGGCCTACATAAATGAGTAAAGCCCACAGTGAGAACACCAAGGTTCAGCTCTGGGCAAAATCGATAGATTAAACCTCTAAGATATTACTAAAGTGAAAGTGAAGAATGGTGCCAGGAATGGGGAAGTCTAGTTAGTGTACTCCAAATATGACTAAAGAATAGACAGAAAATTAAAATGAGAATGCTTAAATATTTTACAAATTTGAATTTATAACTTCCATAAGTACTGGCACATTAGGCTACATAATTCATCCAGTAAATAAGGGATTACTCTTCTCACACGGTATGCACCAAATATACTGTGATGGATACCTGTTTAATGAATTCATTTGTTTTTATCTTCATTTAAGGATATTACTACATGACTTATGAGAGTTGTTAAAGAGACTTGTTTCTGAATGGCTTTTTCTACTGAAATAATTTAACATAGTATTTATCATGCAACAGCACCCAAGGATTTAAACTGCATTGTACGCTCTTTATGATTATTTGTTTGTGTCTCTGTTTAGTTATTCTATACAGCAAAGAGTTGCTTAACAGTTTCCTTAACTCACATCCGCATCAAACTAAGAAGCAACTTAGTGTTAAGAAAAATGTTTAAAGGGGAAAACACATTCTCTTTGTCCCAGACGTGTCTATTTGCATGACGTTTGCTTGGACATCATTTGTTTAAGTTTCCTCCGTGTTTGTCTACATTTGAGAGACTCATACTCCATCTATTCTGTCAAAGTGGAATCTGACCTTCTCTGGAAGTTCTGATGCCATTTTCCATCCCACACACCTCAACTATTCTTGCCAAAACACACAGAACAATGCTGTGACATCAAGTGGAACTTCTAGTAGCTTTACTTTTTTTCTCTCTGGTCTGTTTTACTGTATGTTTGCCAATTTGATTTTTATCTGGTTCCTCTGAGTAATTCCTCCATACACTGCAATTTTACAAAAAGGACTATCAAGTAGCAGTTCTTAGGAATATTAGATGGTGATATTTTTTTTTCTCCCATCCATCCATCACTTGCTTAATCTAGTTCATGGCCATGTGGGAGGAGGTGTTTATCCCAGCAGCATCAGTCACAAGTCCAGAAACAAATTCAAAAGGGTCACCATCACTTCCAAAGCACATTTATACATGCTCTCATTTTCACTCATACTGGACTAATTTAGAGTTGCCAGTTAGTCTATTGTGCATATCTTTCAATTAGGCCATAGGAGAACTTACAAACCCTATGCAGACAGTAAACGACCTGGGATTTGATTTGATCCCTGGATTCTGGAGCTGTGAGGCAGCAGTACTCACTGCTCACCACTGTGCCATCATATCCTTTGTATCATTATTTTATTATCTCATTAAATTTTATCACATCCTATTTCATTTGTATTCTTAAAATCTATAAAAAAATCAGTGTATTTGTGATCCTCTGGTTTAGAGTCTGATGAGTGTCTGGTGTGGAAGCTGCTTGACCCTACAGTCAGCAGGCCGGCTGGACTAAACATGTGCAAGCCCAGCCTGTCATGGGAGAGTAATTCATTCTTCTAGTGCCCCTCTTAGACTGGGGCTCATTTCCAGTCAGGGGCCTGTTACAGGCAAATCTTGGAAAAGTGACAGGAAGTGTAATTTGTTCACCGGCAGCCTTAATTAATCAGCTGCAAGAGCAATCAAAGAAACAGCATGAGATTGCCTGAACTAACTGGAGTACCTCCAACAGATTACATCAGCCTTTGAGTTCCCTGGTGTTTTGTTTTTTTGACTCATCCTCAAACTTCACCAATCATTACTGTGAACCCAATGAAGAGCTTCTCATTCAGGTGTAGCCGGTTGTGTACACATCCTTATGACTGTAGCAAAAGGTCACAAGACCTTAAAAAACTATGTTTAGACCCTCATTTTAGAAATTATTTTAAACATTTAAAATGTAATAAGAAACATTAGATTGGTCTCAAAAAATATTTAGCGTGCTGCAACTAAAATCAAAATAGAAATAAAAAACATAGTATAACCTGTAGGCCACAATTTACTCAAAACGTTTTTAAACATGTCAAAAATTAAAATGCAGTATCGACTGGATCCTGAATTTGGCAAAAGTAGAGACAAAAAAATGTACTGAGCTATTCTAATGATCATTATAGAATTCCACTTGCTGTTTTGGGCAGGGCCTCTATTACAACTTTATCAGCACACCCAGGCTACGCCTCAAGATTCCTCATCCACCAATCTACCACATAAGCCAACAATTGACTTCTCATTCAAGATTTTCAATATCCCACCCTAATTGTAGAAGCACCAACGTTTCTTCTTACTCGCTTCCTTGGGTTGCTTTGTTAGGCTGCTTGTGAACACACTTTCTGTGCTTCTGCTGTCCTCTATTTCCAGCTCCTGACACAGGTGTGAAGTTTAAAGCAGGGCATCACATTCATATAATACTACTCACCAAGTTGACTGCCTTATAATTATCATAAATTCCCTTGTATGAATAATCACAAACGTAATTCAGTTAAACACTGGTACACCTTGTACATTGAACATAAAAACATACAAATGTTTGAGAAATGAGAGGAGGCTATTCAGTCTATCTAGCTCATTTGATTAGCTAAAGTGTTACAATATCTCATCCAGATACTTTTGAAAAGTTGTTATTGAGTTGGTTATATTCAAGTAGAAGGTGCTGTGAATAGAAATGTTGGACACAAAGTCAAACCTATCAGTTTGTCGCATACACTAACAGACCTTGTTGTGATCCAGAAAGTTACCAAAGAGTCCAACACTTCTTAATAATAAGCATTTTACTTAAAAACAAATAGTATGGTAAACATTAATACAGGGAAAACACAGATGAATCAAAAGGATGGACAGAAATTTGCCTCCGTAGGACTCTAAACACAGAATCACCCACTTGCTCAGCATTGAACACTAAATTCCTCTGGCCTACTCTCTTTCTCTCTGTCTCTTTTTGTATCTTTCATTCTCCAGTCTCACCTTCTGAAACCATTAACCTTCTGGTAGGAAGTAATCTTTAAATTCTACCTGGAATTCACATATCCTCAAAGTCACTTCCAGAGTCTGTGCATGTCAGCAAATTCTTGGCATCACCATGCCAGTGTCCTCTGGAAGCTCCCAAGTTTTTAATACCTTTTAAAAGGCCAGACCATCATGGCAATTTCCACACTCCCCGTCGACTTTTAAACCTTTACATTTTAAAATAAAGTACTTCTCTTCAAATTGTGATACATAACATAACATTCTCAAACACACTTAATCCAATTTAGGGTGATGGGGGACCAGAGCTTCTAGATTACATTAGATTAGATTGGATTGGAATAGACTACATTAGATTATTTTAGATTAGGTTAGATTAGATTAAATGTATTAATCCCAAGGGGAAATTTAGAAATGGTCAGGGCATCTATTCATCACATAGCCCTCTGCATGTTGCATCTGTGAGATGGCAGTGCTAACCATCTCGTCAACATGCTATATAGGGATGCAGGCTTCTGTAAATCTGAGGATTTCATTTCTTATGACCACAAAAATCTGTTTACAACACATTTTTTCACTAATGGCGCAATTGCAAAGTGGACCCACCTTGGTTAGGCTTGTATAGGCTTTGACTATACAATGCAGACAACAGCAAGCTGCTAGTGAGACATCTCTAGACATGTTTAACTATTTAGTAGGTATGATTGTCTCGAATTTGTGGTCATATGTAAAGAGCTTGTTTTGCTCAAAAATCGCCTTTATGTTTAGTGTTACTCTCTTATATCATAATATATTTAATTATACCATATTAATTTTCTGTGGAATGTTCTTATCAATCAAAAATTGCAACTCTTTTTAAATAAATATGGAAAAATGTATTCTTTAATAAAGCCACTTTTCTAATAGAACTCCTTGTATTTGTTTTGTTATCTGGCAATCTCAATCAGGTTGAAGCTGTGTTTGTATTTTATTGTGTAGGTAATGAATGCACGCTAAGAACAAATGGACAGACATTTAAAGGGCAATACCAGTATACATACACCAATGTTACTTCTAGATGCCTCCTTTTAACCTGAAAGAACGGCTTTGAGCTTAGAGAGGAAACAAGCATTTTCTTTAAAGAAAATACTCACTTTACAGACACAGGCAAACAGATGTTTAAAATTGACTCAAACAGCTGGGTGGCTCTCTTTCCATTTAAGTCATCTTGTTAATGTCTCCCAAACAATCGAGACCAAGCTCTTAAGAGAGACTAAAATCAGTTTGTAGTACGCTGAAAAAGAAACCTGAGATGATGGAACACTTTGTGACATTCATGTGTAAGATGCACCAAGTGACATTTATGTTGCAAGATCCAATCATGACTGTTTATTGAAAGAGTCAAAAACAATTTCAAATTTGTTTTAAAATTTGCATTGATGCAAAACATCTACAGCACAAGTCACGCTGTGCATATTTTGTAAGGTTTGGTACTGCTGGACATTACCTGAGTGTCATATGGCTGCCAGTTTCTGTTAAACGCTGTTTAAGAAACAAGTGTATAGCCGGTATGGACATTTTTAAAATTTTACTTAGATTTTTCATTACATTATTTTCTTTTCTCTTTTTGCTTAATAGTGGTTTTAGACCATGTAGATTTAATTTGTTTTATTGT
Source organism: Polypterus bichir lapradei (assembly GCA_026402145.1). NCBI lineage: Eukaryota > Metazoa > Chordata > Cladistia > Polypteriformes > Polypteridae > Polypterus > Polypterus bichir. The sequence goes on from JANRMT010062798.1 coordinate 1,253,259, forward strand.
TGTTTGAATTGTTGACATTTTGAGGGATAACAGATTAAATTGAAATTAATGGAGGTCCATCTGGACAACCTGTCTAAGCCAAATAACCTGTACTTGAATATATTTCCAGTATTCAAAAGAAAACACTATTGTTTTACATATTTTACTACATATTAAGGTCAAAAGACAAAGAATGGTACCCTTATACCCTCAACCAGTAATAAAAAGCAAAATGATGTCCCATTCTTCAGTCAGGCATTGTTTTATGTAGTTACCTTTATGAGGGCACTGTCACAAAGTTTTCATATTTCATATAAGAAAAAGAATTAAATAATCCTTTCAACATTTACTTTATATTAGTATAGAAAGTACAATCTATACAGAATATTTCCTTTTCTCTATTTCAGATCCAAAAACTATTTAGTCTGTATCGCAATCTTGATTGTGAAACCATTTATTTGGTATATTTGCATATTTATACTTCATCCCTCCATCCATTATCCAACCCGCTATATCCTAACTACAGGGTTATGGGGGTCTGCTGGAGCCAATCACAGCCAACACAGGGCGCAAGGCAGAAAACAAATCCCGGGCAGGGTGCAAGCCCACCACAATATTTATACTTAGTTTTTGTAATTAAAGTCCTGTATTTTATTGTTATTTTGACAGTACCATTGTGTGTTCTGTCCTGCGGTGGGTTGGCACCCTGCCCAGGATTGGTTCCTGCCTTGTGCCCTGTGTTGGCTGGGATTGGCTCCAGCAGACCCCCGTGACCCTGTGTTAGGATTCAGCGGGTTGGAAAATGGATGGATGGATTGTGTGTTCTGTTTATCTGATTGTCACCACCATTTGGTGGCTGTTCTTTCATGACTGCAGCCATATTTTTTACAATTGCTAAGCCCACATGGAAGCTTGTGTCATCATGTTCTGCCTATGAAAGATGACATTGCACTGCTCCTGATATCTGTAAATCAGATCAAAATGTGCTCTTTCTTCTGTCCAGTATTTTTTCAAAAAAGAGTCAGGGAAACAATATCAGACCAGGGATGTTTGTATTTCGGACATGGATTTTTTTTTTTTTTTTTTGGAATAATGTTTTGTATTTTTGGTGCTTGGTTTTTCTGGTCCTTTTCTGGTTTGTGACCACTGCCTGTTCTAGTGCTATTTTTGCTTCCACTCTAATAATTTTCAATTCTTGGTCCATCTTATCTTACCATCTTCTGCAAGTCAAATATAGAGGAAAATTGTTGCTCGCTTGCCATTTACTGTGTATCTTTGTTAACTAAGCTGGACAACGATTGTTAAAAGTGGCATTAACTCCGAAAGCTCATCCATAAGTCATTTTGCTATTGGGACTGAAGTATCCAAAGTGGAAAGACTTTTCTACTACAGTATTTCTGGTATTTGAAATAACTGAATTTTTACGTATAAAAGGTGCTAATTCCACAAATAATTGGCTCAATTTACTGTTGTCTCAGGATTATTCATGTAAAAACTTATCTTTTCCAATAATATTTATGGGAATTATTCAGAATTTCTAAAAAAGAAAACAATATTAATGCCTGGTCACAAGCTGACCAATCCAGGGTTCAGTTTACAAGAAAGACTTAACTTAAGAAAGTCTTGGATTTTCTGAGAAATCGGTTGTGTTTTAGAGTTAACTGAAGAGAATGAGATTGTGGTCATGTGATAAGCTAGTGTCCTATGCCTGATCTTGTGTAAATAGGTGATGGCAACATGCAAACATCTTTTTATTAAAGCAGGTTCAGAAAATAAATGGATGATGGAAAGATGAGTGTGCTAGAAACACTGCCATTCGTATCAAAATCTAGCCTTTACAACTGTGTGGGATAAGCACATTAGACATAAAAACAGCCTGAGTCATCACTCATACCAGAGTTACAATGAATATGATGTAAAAGGCAGAAATAAGGTTATAGGTTGAAGTAATCTTTGACGTATTGCTTTCACCTGCTGGGACACGTCTTTGCATGCACCACACAATGTGTAGTTTTGCAGAAGTTCTTTGTTTCAACAGACTGGGCAGAGTCTGATTCAGAGCGAGGGGCTTGATGGATTTCTCATGGATGATTTAATCACGCACACTATTCAAGTTTCCAGGCTCCAGATAATGGCATGGTAGTAAATGTCAATGATGTAAATATATACTTGGCCAAATAAGTACACAAAAAACTAACACCTGCTGTCTCACATTTACATGACATTAGCTTGGTATATTATACTTGCCAGGTGCCACAATGTTCACTGCAAACATTTTAGTAGCAATTAATAATTTACTTTTGATGTTTGATATACTGCATTTCTTTGTACCTTGCAAGCTATAAATAACTGCATTGTGTTTGCCATTTATAAGCAATAATCAGTTCATTTGTTTGCTAATTCATTTTCCAAAACTCATCACAGCCGCAGAGCCGGTCTCGGCAGTATAAGGTATAAGGGAAGAACCACTCACAAATGGTGCACAGATTGACTGTAAGGCCCACTCAGTCATAGAGCATCAATTTTGAAAAGCCAGGTAAGCTAACCTGCATGTCTTTGGGATATGACAGAAAAATGAATACCCTGGGAAATCCGACATGGACACAAAGAACAAAACACAGTCTGTGCACAGTTATTGCCCAATATTGGAACATAGGAAACAATGAAAGCAATGAAGTACAGTGCTTGCTTAAATTCTTTTAGTGCAAGAGTATCTTTATATATAATCTTCATTTGGATCTTGATCTTTGTTTGTCCGCGAATGAATTAGAAGAAGAAGCACTAGATGGCAGTAGAGAGACAGCTAAAACATAGGCATTGCATTAAGAATCTCCTCCAGGCT
>JANRMT010062798.1:1261079-1283578 GCA_026402145.1 Polypterus bichir lapradei
GGGGAGGAACGATCTCCTCAGTCTGTCAGTGGAGCAGGACAGTGACAAAAGTCTGTCACTAAAGCTACTCCTCTGCCTGGAGATGACACTGTTCAGTGGATGCAGTGGATTATTCATGATTAACAGGAGTTTGCTTAATGCCCGTCACTCTGCCACAGATGTTAAACTGTCCAACTTTACTCCTACAATAGAGCCTGCCTTCTTAACAAGTTTGTCCAGGCGTGAGGCGTCTTTCATCTTTATGCTGCCACCCCAGCACACCACCGCGTAGAAGAGGGCACTCGCCACAACCGTCTGGTAGAACATCTGCAGCATCTTACTGCAGATGTTGAAGGATGCCAACCTATATTACCATACTAGGGGGCTTTGCCCCCCTGCTCGCTTCGCTTGCCCGCCCCCTTCCTCCCCCAGGGGCGCACTATACTCCAGCCACTTTGCGTCTCTGCCATTTGCATTGTCAAGGGAGGGGGGGACTGAACGCACGCTGAGGAGATGCGGTCTGATCAGCTGCTGGCTTTCTCCTGCTGCTGCCTTGCTGCGTATTCTGATTGTCGTGCTGTGCGTCAATCATTTAAAAGCCTATACAGCAGCTGTTCTTTTGTCTCAATGCCTTGTCTCGCGGGATGTCAGATTGTCTTCCGAGAAGATCACGTATCTTCTCCTTCCAAGCCTTCCAAGATTTTTTTTTATAATAGAGAGATAACCCAAAAATATGTACAATTTATTCAGAGGTAGACAGAGAGAGGCCAAAACCATAGAATCAATAAGTTGATATTTGTATGACAGCATATATCATTCTGAATTCCCAGTTTTGAATTACAGTAATTGGTTTAATCCAACAAAAAAAAAAATACAGGATTGTACAATATACACAGTTCAGCCACATATTTAACACCACCTGCCAAATATTGTTTAGATCCTCCTCATTGTGGTTGTCAAAATAACATTTACATGAATGCCAAGATCCAAGGTTTCCCAGCAGAATATTGCCCAGAATATCACGCTACCTCTGCTGTTTTTCCTTCTTCACATAGTGTATCCTGCTGCCATCTTTTCCATTGGTATCCACATGATCTAAAAGAAAACATGGTACATCAGACCAGACCATTTTTTTCCACTGGTTCCTGGTCCAGTTCTTATGCCCATGTGCTCATAGGCACTTGTGGCAGCAGACATGGGTCAGCATCTGACCAGTCTGCAGCTACATGGCTCCATACACAGCAAGCTGCATGCAATTCACGGTGTGTTCTGACACCTTTCTCTCATGTCCAGCATTAAGTTTTTCAGAAATGTGTGCTATAATAGCTGTTCTGTGGGATCAGATCAGGCAGGCTAGCCTTCGCTCCCCACATGCATGAATAAGATTTGGGAACAACTTTTGGTACCTTGCAAGACCTGCCTGTCTTAAGTTGCACGCATGCACACTGGTATAATTTACAACTGCAAATCAATCTGATGGAATGTTAACAGACGTTGAGATGAATCTAGAGTCAACAAAAGACACTCAATTAATTATGTGAAAAATGTATAAACTCATTGAGTGAAGGCAGGGACCAAGAGCTACCAAATCCAGTTTGGAGTCATGGGTACTAGAGCCTATCCCAGCAGCACCGGCCACAACCTGGAAACCAGCCCTGATCAGGGCAGCAGTCCAACACTATGCAGACTCACATACACTAGACTAACTGCACATCTTTGGGATAGACAGAAAAAACTGGAAAGCCTGGAGAAAATACCTAGTGTGACAGATAGGGGGCGCGGTCGTCCCCTTGAACCCTGAGATCAGTCACCAGACACCAGATAAAAGTCCAAAAGTTGACTTTATTATAATAATAATGTGCACAAAGCGCCCTCCACTCCACTATACTTATAAACAATAATCAATACAATTCACAATACAATCCTCCACTCCCAGACACGTTGTCACCCTGCCACCCGACTCAGCTCAACCCTGGGATCTCCCATAGTCCTTTTTATAGTTCTTGACTCGGAAGTGCTTCTGATCCCTCAGTCCATGTGATTACCCAGCACTTCCAGGTCGGGTAAAAACTCCTTTTCTTCAACCCGGAAGTACGTCATTTCTTCTGTCCATGTGACTGGGACGTACTTCCGGGCTGTAGGGAAAATACTCCTTGAGCCTCCCTGTGGTGTATTCAGCAGGGGTGTGCATAAAGACTCCATTGTCCAGGATTCCCTGCTGGCATTCGGGGCACCTCCATGCTGCAGGGAGGGCTCCATCTGTCGGCCTGGGGGTATTGGCCGGGATGAATGGCCGGCCATATATCACACTAGATACACACAGGCAGTATAATGCCAGACATTGCACTGCCTTTCCACCCTCTATAGCATATGTAGAAAACCATATTATAGGCATTTTGTATTTTGGATTTTGCCTAAATAAGAAGCTGCATTTGTTTTGTTTGTGGTTCCTTCATCATTATGTTTGCAAAGTGAAATAAAATACATGTGCCTGGAGACCACAGCTGAACCTTATTTTAAACATTTTAGAGAACAACACAGGTTTTAAATAGCATCTTGGTAGAGTGCAATGCAGGAACTCAGTTGATATTGATGCCACCGCATGACTTACACCATTTTCTAGTAGAATTTGCATGTTGTCTATGTACTTATATGTTTATCCTTCAGGGACTCTATGGTTTCCTTTTCCCCATCCAAAGATATACTATTAAACTGACTGACATGTCTAAGTTTTTTCTCTTGTGAGCTTGGGACTGAATGGTATTCAATGCAGCAAGGGTTGCTAATTTACTCTTGCCCTGACTAAGTGAGATATGTATTTTGGGCCTGCATTATGACCTACTGTATAAAGCACAGTGCAGAACATTGCATATAATACAGCATTCTGTGGATATGCAAGAATCGTCAAAGAATCAAGTAATAGGAGTATAAATTATGATGATCACTTTCATTTTGCTAAGGTACCAAGCCCAAAATAAATTTAAGTAAACATTTAATAGATAAATGACACATACACAACAATATCTAATGTCAAGGGTAAACACATCAGTATTGAGTATTATCTCAAAAAACATTCATACACATTAGAACACTATATACATATATTCATCCATTATCAAAACTTCTTATGTACTTGCAGGCTTACAGGGGCTGAATCAGATACTATGCAAGGTGGAAAATAAACTTGGATGAGGTGTCATTCCATTGTTAGTGCACATTTAGGGACATACCAAAATTCACTCACATCAGAGCAAATGCTCTTCTTATGGAAGTTGTGGGAAAATTGAACCACCTGGAAATTCCCAAATAAATACTGGTAGAATGTATAAACCCCACACAAACAGTGAGCAGACCCTAGGACTCTGGAGCTATGAGGAAGAAGCGTAAAATACTTTTCTAACAAGACATTTCTCTGATATCCATTTTTACAACATGCAACTGCGCACAATTTAAATAACATATTTAGTAGTCACCATGTAAACATGTTTTTTTTTTTTTTTTTTTTTAGTTTTACATTCATCTTGTTACATCTAAACCTAAGTTGTCTGCTAAAGGTGGTTACTAAAACCACAACAACACTAATTGTCAAGGGGGTTAGTAGTCCTGGATTGATATTGCAGGGCCCACTCATGCACATACTCACACTTGGCCAGCTTGGCATTACCAATTAATATAACCTGCAGGTCTTTCAGGCTATGGGGAAGACAACCCATGTAGACACAGGGAGAATGTGCACAGTCCACACACACAATGACCAGGCATATGATATGATTCAAAAATATGACAAAATTGCCTACTACATATCAGGTCAAAAGGCAGCCTTTTAAATTATCTGCAGTGCTTTCAGTTTTCATTATATCATCTTAGAGGACGCCTGTCAGCATATTTCACAGAGTTTCACAGGGCAGCAAACCTGATGAAAATAGCATTTCTGTAGTGTATTTCGCAAGCCTGGGAGTTGGACACCTCTTGTAAATGGCAAAATCAAGATGGTGGTTTTACCAGAATAGATCTGCATTCCATTGAGAATATGATTAATGGCACAAACATAATCAAGAATACACTGTATAGGTGGGCCCAGAGAGGACTGGGCGGTCTCATGGTCTGGAATCCCTGCAGATTTTATTTATTTTTTTCTCCAGCCGTCTGGAGTTTTTTTGTTTTGTTTTTTCTGTCCTCCCTGGCCATCGGACCTTACTCTTATTCTACTGTATGTTAATTAATGTTGACTTATTTTATTTTCTTACTGTGTCTTCTATTTTTCTATTCATTATGTAAAGCACTTTGAACTGCATTTTTTGAATGAAAATGTGCTATATAAATAAATATTGTTGTTGTTGTAGGTAATGATCAGCCCGATATCCAATGTGTTTAGCCTTTACAGAGGTAAATCTAATTGCATCAATGCAAACTGATACTGTAGATATGGCAAGAGTTGTGCTAGTAGAGCCCCTGTTTGTTTCCTATAAATAAAGTCCACCTTTATAGTAAACCTTAGCAGTATGTTTATCTAATTAGCCGGTTTCCTCTCTTTTTGAATAGAGCGTTATTCTGCATTGTTGATACACAATGGATGGATCAATATCCTTTAGGTGGCACAATTAAGTTACTGAAGTTTGGAAGCTTCATGGTGAAATTTGTTAAAAAGCATTGCATGTCTTTAAATTTACAATAAAGCAATCAGAAGAAAATAAAAGCCATTTCAAAAATAATTCTTCACATATCTCAACAAGTGAAACACGAAGGCAGATTAAGTGACTTGTGCAGGTTGTATCAGTGGTGGGGGACTGAAACAACGTCCTTATTAAAGTCGGTCATAACTTAAACAAACATTTGGATTTTAACCACAAAAAGAGTCTGAATTAACATAACCCGCCCCAATTCATGGTGTTCATAAGAAACATAATGATTTACTTCATGAGGCAGAAGAACATAATAAACAAGATTTGGAATATTTAAAGAATGTATGATTTAATCTAAATGTTTAAAGTCTAACTATTCTAAATTATATAGAAATCTGTCATTGTTCACCCTTTGATAGCGCTCCATAGAGAGCTTGATACCTTACCTTACAAATTAAAAATAACACCATGCTCATAATCACTGACCTTGAAATAGTCTCAAACACACACATGTTTATCTTTGACATTTGACATTTTTAACCTTCTGGGAGTGACTCTTAGAAGACTAGGACCACAGGTAAAGAATCAAATATCAGAAATATTAACACATTTGTAATCAGCAACCTTAAAATAGTATAAAATTACACTCCACCTGCCTATATTACCCATCCCCATTTTTAAGGAGGTTTAGTAAAAATCAGTACTTTTGACCGCTCGTATCCCATTAGGGTGTGAACCGTTGGGGTTAGTTGATGTGGCATGAACAATCTGAAGTCCTTTTGACCATTTGTGCTGAAGACACCTATTGGTTTACTCTTTATCATGAGGGTGTAATTTCCTGCACAAAATGAGGTCCAAAAATGGCCATAGCATTAGGGTATTTTCATGTCTAGAGGGCCAAAAGTAAGGTGGAACTCCAAAAACCGTGATGTCTTGCAGATCTAGACAGCAGGATGAGTTGAGCGGTATATCGTATTTTTTCATACAGCGAGTCAGGAGGCACTGACCAAATAAACTAAAGTGACTTCAAAAGCATTCATAAGTAATTGCTAGGAATGCCAGTTTTATTATACAGTTGTTATTTATTAGTTAGTATGACAAATGGCAACATGATTCTAAAAATGTTAAGCGAAAGACTAAGCTTTTCCCACATTGCTGTCAGGTTACTAGCTTTGATGTGATTTAACACTGCAATCACAAAACATTTTTATTAAGTCATGGAGGCACAATAGTTTACAACTGCAACCACATTCATCCAGCATCGAGGGTTAAAATCCTACACCTTGTCATTGTCTGTAGAGAGTGTGCACATTCTTCCCATGCCAGCATTAGCTACTGGTCTTCCTCTCACATTTAAGGACATACTGATTAGGTTAATTGGTTCTTCCAAGCTGGCCTTGTTTAAGTGGGTTTTTGCAAGAGGGGGCCCTGTCCAAACCCATTTCCTACCTTTCTCTCAGTGCTCAGACTCCGGCCTCCAGCAACCTTGAGTTGGATTTAGTAGGGTTAGGGTTAGTATGTTATACAGTACTCTGTTACAAATTAAATTGAGAATGTATGCTTCACTGCAGCAGTTATCATAAAAATATCATAACAAATCCTCGGCACACGTAGAGAAATGGCTCTAAGAAAGGTACTGGTGGATAAAGATGCATCTACTATAATGACATAGACTGCATCTTCTGACTCTACTCTGTAAGAGACCTTCAATAATTCTATTGTGTTTCAGTACAAAATAAAGTTTACAATTTTCTTTTTCTGCTTTCTAATACATGCTGACCAAAGCCTACTGTATAAAATATAGAAAAAAATTGGGACTTCTAAAACAAATAAACTTTCTTCACATCACACTGGCAAAATGTCCCCAACACCTCTTCGTAATAAAGCAAGAGTAGCTATTTTATATAAAGTAATGAGGCTTTGGCTTACTACTTATCTCAGCGTAATATTTTTTCAGATACCAGAGGTCACTTTGAGGTAATAAATCTTATAACAATAAACACTTGGTTCTTAGCATAATAAACAAAGAAAATTCAATAAACACTGAATACTCTTCATATGCAGTTAAGAACAAAGCCTGTTGACTTTACATTTATCAGTAGAGGTTATGTTGTTTTTTTTAACAGTTTTCACTACACAGAATGCACTGGCATTGATCAGGAATAAGAGCCAGGTGTTCAGAGGTCACAGTCCTTAGACAATGTCCATGACTTTCCCTTCATGTGATCATTTTGGGGCTCTCGTAGGAAGAAAATATATAAATCAGAGTTCATTTTACCAAAGTATATTGAACTGAAACTGTTTAATTCATTGTAGTTTTACATTATATGTACACACACAAACTGGCCACCCATTTACAGTTGGTTTCTGCTTTGATCCTAGTATTGCTGCTGAAAAATATATCAACCAAGTTCAAGACACAGATGCATTTATGGAAATCCATCCATCTATCCATTATCCAACCCGCTATATCCCAACTACAGGGTCATGGGGGTCTGCTGGAGCCAATCTCAGCCAACACAGGGCGCAAGGCAGGAAACAAACCCCAGACAGGGTGCCAGCCCACCACAGGGCACACACACACACACACGCAGCACACAATAGGGACAATTTAGGATCGCCAATGCACCTAACCTGCATGTCTTTGGACTATGGGAGGAAACCAGAGTACCCGGAGGAAACCCACGCAGACACGAGGAGAACATGCAAACTCCAAGCAAACCCGGGTCTCCTAACTATGAGGCAGCAGTGCTACCCACTGCGCCACCGTGCTGCCATTTATGGAAATATACATGTGAATATTAAATACCCCTATAAGTTTGAACAGGTTGAAGCAGGTTTAATGTATGGATAAATCTAATATACAGTACAAAGCTCATTGTGTGTCTTTGCTCTTTATATAATTCCATACCCTTGGTCCAATCTTAATAGAATTTTGCACACATATCCCATTTTGTAGGGAAGAGACCACAGACTACTTTGGAATCCAATATTTTGATCCTGGGGTATATTTGAAGGGTGTTCCTTTTCACTACAGTGATTTTTAATGACAGTCCCACCTAGTGGCTCAGAGCAAGTTAAACACCAGAAGAGACTGAAGCCAAACTAGCAGACAAAAAGATCAGACCTTAAAATTACTTACCTGAGCAATGTCTGGTGCTCTGGCGAGAATTTTATATATTTAATTGATTCCTTTTCAAACTTGCCTTACACATTATGATGGGTGGCACATCTTTGTGTCTCTCTAACCAGGAACAAGGAACATCAAAATCCATCCATCCATCGATCCATTATCCAACCCGCTATATCCTAAGTAGGGCAGGCACACACACACCCACACACCAAGCACACACTAGGGACAATTTCGGATTGCCAATGCACCTAATCTGCATGTCTTTGGACTGTGGGAGGAAAGTGGAGCACTGGGAGGAAACCCACGCAGACACGGGGAGAACATGCAAACTCCAAGCAGGGAGGACCAGGGAAGCAAACCCAGGCCTCCTAACTGCAAAACAGGCAGCAGCGCTACCACTGCACCACCATGCCGCCCGCATCAAAATTCTTATCAAAAATAGTTATTTTACCACCATACAAAATACTGTGCCATAAGAACCAAAGATTTCTTGCGCTTACTTCTAAAATTTATCTGTGTGCCTGTTCCCAGTCGAGCCACACTACTTTCCTGCCAGTTAAGCCTTTGTCCCAATGCACCATCTGATTCCAAACTTGATACACCACTGACAATCAATGGAAGCCAAACTTCACGCTGGCGTTACTTCTTAAGACATCCTTAGAAATCACTTCCAGGGTCAGGAATGTTCTTTAAAGTCCCCGGACTGTTTCCTTAGAGCTCTCTCTGTCATCCCCTGGGTATCCTTACATTCATGTTTCCTACTACACAGTTAAAGGTAAAAGTACCCTTGGTATGTTTCAGGATTTCCTGCCCTTCATACCACACAGGAACGGTCTGCTGCTGCGTGACAGACTGAGGGAATTATCCAAACCTTATGCACACTCTTACTTCACTTCCCACAACGTAATTAATATCTGGGAACTCCTTTAGTAGTTATGGCCTACCACATCTGGCAGATATTTACTCATTCTCTTTAGTTAGTAGTATCAGAACCTTAAAAAAAAAGTAGTTCACCAACTCCTTTTCAGACAAGCAACCTGGCATTGTACAAATCGTATGTACAGTACGTATACAGTATATGAGGCAGAGGAGTGGCTCCCATAATCTGAAACACAAGGACAAAGTAGTGCAAAAACTGTATCAGAATTTGGGCCTAAATAGTCCAAATGTATCTATGCATCTTGCTTTCCCATGTAACAACCTCCAGAATAACTTTAGTCACCTCCAGGTCACACATCATAAATCTGTAGCCTCACCGCCTTCACGCCAGTGATCCTTTGCCCCAGCTTATCTCCTGACACTGAACACAATTAGCACTGGCAGGAAGCGGCATCTTAAATCTCACCTGGAGTTTACTTTTTGGTCTTTCCAGGAACCACTGCTGGGTTCAGTGAATACCATAAGTGCCAGGGTCAATTCGGTACAGGGGTTTATGGCATTCTTAGATCCCACTGTAGTTCCAGACACTGATTTATAGTTAATAAGCAGGTGCCCAGGACAGCCCTTAAATTGTTTCTTTTCCTGTATTAATGGTGAAGCCCTTTTACGTCATCTTTGGGATTCTTGTCTGTTATGTAGTAGTTTGGAGGATTAAAGGTGAGGTCCATCAATTCAATGTTATGTACTAGCACTGCCAAAAAAACCCCTTCTGATGGACATTTCATGGATTCCTACCTCACACTTGTCTCTGCTTACCTAGGAAAGCAAAGACTGTCTTTTAGCAGTTGATGGATATCTTCTTATGTGGCCCTTGTCCTACTACCACAGCCAATCCTTTATATTTATGTATGTAGAAAATGTTAATAGAAGCACTTTAAAAGAAGATAATAATTAACTGTTGCCCTTGTGGAATCTGGATTTAGTTTCAGACTCAGTACATTCTCCTTGTGTTCATGTGGTGCTTTCCTGGGTATTCTGGTTTTCCCACACATCTCAAAGATGGACATGTTAAGTTAACTGGTAACCCTCAATAAGCTAAGCATACAGTACATGAGTAACAACCTCAATAGACTGTTAGAATTTTCCTGATGTATGAGATGGGCTTTCACTCTGACCTGGGAAGAGCAGTTTGAGGCAATGGGTGGATGAAAGGCAATGCTATTGGTTTTGGCTGGCCATATTTATATTCTTTACATTGGGCTGTAACCATGAGAGTACTACAACTACAGCAACTACAATATAGATTCATATAGTTCACATTAAATCCAGTCTGATGTAACATGACGAAAAGACAGAAATAGGCCTATTAGCCAAAACACATAAATGTAAAACGTGAGTTTGTTGTTTACACTTGGGATCGAATTCTTGCAGTAGGTGTGAAGTGTCCAGGCTGGTCTTCCATATCCGATCATAAAGCACCTATTCTTGCACTTTTTTTCTGATGTACAACTATAGTAACTACAACATTAATAGTGATAATCCTCAAAAACATGTCTTTGAATAACCAAAGGGTGATGTCTTGCCCGGTTTCTTAGAAGGTAAAAATGAAGCTAGTTCTTCATAGCTGTAATTTGTTGAGTTGCATATACAACATTAACTTACATATCAAAACAAAAAACAGAGAGGCAAGGACCCACCATAGAGAAAGTGGTGAGGACTTAAGTATTCTTCAGGAGAGAGTCACACCCCAGCATAGCAACAGCAGAGAAGATGGACTGTTTCATATTCTGAAAATAACGGTCCAGTTAATTATTCTATGGAGGAAGTTGCCCATTCTAGGCCAAGTACAAACATTTTTCTCACTGCTGTGCACAGACTTTTGTGATCTATTGCAATTCTATGCCTAGTTCTAGAGGACTTCAGGCTTTCACTCCAACCAGATTTAATTTGAAGTCAGTCTTTGTTGTTAATTAAATTGCATTCTCAAATGTTTTTATTCTAAGTCCTGGTTTGTTGGAACTTATCCTGGCAGCACTTGGCACAATGCTGGAACCAATACTGGATAGGGCAGTAGCCCATTGCAGGGGAAACCCTTACACACAACCATTCTCACAAACCAAAACTGGAATCATCAATTAACCTAAAATATTTTTTAAATAGTGGGTAGGCACTGGCTCTCTGTCTTCACCTCAGAAATTACTTTTACTGCAGCGTTTACTTTTTCAAATGCCTTTTACTGCCATAGCTTTTAGAACAATGGAGTCATCTTAGTTTCTGCATTTTTTCTTTAATATTTGATTTCACTTAATTTTTAAGAATATACCAAAAAGTACCAACAACTAACAGCGTTCATCCTTCCATTTCATGGGTGTACAAATGTTTTTCAGAGTTTTCTGGAGCTAGAGCCATTGTGACATTGTGTTTAAAGTGATATGTTGCAATGAGCACCAAATGCATCACGTCTTTGTTTCCATTTTAACTGTTTTCTATATGCTTTTTTCATTTTTAATTAATTAAAAGCATGGTCATTGTCAGTTAAAGACTACGTTGTACTTGTGAAATTCAGACAATAAAACTTTAAAACACTTCAATTCACTTAACCAGAAGGCCTGAATGAAAAAAGTTAATTGTGTTGTTTGGTGTCTTAGATGATTGAGGTCGAAGTCTCATACAATTGAGGAAGAACGGAATTAATTGCAAGTGCAGATTTTGGATTAGTGCACCAGTGTACAGCTATGATATAGCTAATATCCCCTACCCTAAACCTAACTATACAAATATATGGATATATGTAGTGACTGACCTATGATTGGAAATGAGAATTATCACATTCACAGGACTGATCCAATTATGTGTGATATGGTGCTGCTGCCTTACACATCTGGTGATCTGGGTTTAAATCTCACACCCAGTCACTGATTGCTATGGAGTTTGCAAGTTTGTCCTATCTCTAGAGTTTTCTCCAGTGCCAGTGTAAATGTGCAAGCATGGGACCTGCAGTGGGCAGTTGTTTCCAGCCTTTGTAGCATGCGGTAAGGCTCTTGTCCGACTGGGACGCCTCCACGCTGAGAAGACCAGGGGAGTAAGTGTGGCCAGAGCGTTACCTCCCCTAGGATGCTAGATGTCAACCCCCCTGGGTTGCAGCAGTACCTCAGACTCCCGCAGGGCTGCATGGGAGTTGGAGTTTGATGCAGCCCTGTTGGGATCCGCAGGCACCACCAGGGGGTGCTGCAGCAGGAGCTGTTGAGCCCTTATGGGCAGTTCTTTCACCACACCCGGAAGTGCTGCCAGAAACGAGTAATCAAGCAACTGGAGCACTTCTGGGTGCATTATAAAAGGAGCCAGAGTCGGGAGGAGGAACGACGAAGCTTGACCCGAGGACTGAAGGAGGAGAGAAGGAAAACAGTAAAAGAAGTAGATAGATAGATAGATGGATACTTTATTAATCCCAAGGGGAAATTCACATAATGGTTAAAGTCTCCAGCGATTAGCACAAGCGCCTCAGGGTGATGCGTTTGTAACTTAGCAACTGCGGAGTGAATGACGTCACTCGCTATCTCCGTGTTCGCTCGAAGAGGGATGTACACAATAACAACAATCACGTGTCCAAACTCTCTGGGCAAGTAATAGGGGCGCAAACTTACGGCCAACAGTTCGATGTCCCTGCAGCAAGTGGAGATTTTAACGTTTACATGTCCTGAGTTGCACCACTTTGTATTGACATAGAGAGCGACACCCCCTCCTTTCTTCTTACCACAGGTATTTGCGTCTCTGTCTGCTCTAACTGTGCTAAACCCGGGTAGCTCCACATTAGCATCTGGGATAGTAGTTGTTAGCCACGTTTCACTAAAAAACAGCAAGCTGCATTCTCTGTAGGTTCTGAAATTTTTCACCAGCACAGCCAGTTCATCGATCTTATTTGGTAGTGAGTTCACAATTCCCAGGATCACAGAAGGCACCGATGGTTTATAGCGCCACTTTCTCGCAAGCCGCTTGGCTTTTATCTTAGTGCCGGCTCGGCTGTAGTAGTAGTTAGTAATGATTTGTGTTGTGCTTGGGCTGTCTCTTACTTGTGGGGAACGGGGAAGGTGTTTCCCACAAGGGAAAAAGAGAAAATAAACCTAGTGTGCATTGAACTTGTGTCCCACGCGTGTCTGTGTCGGGTTCAGCTGGCGGTGTCAGCCTGGTGGACCACACCTTGTATCAGGATAGGCTTCAGGACTTCTCATCTCTGAATCTAAATAAACAGGTCAGATAATGTTGTGCTAAGCGGTGAACCAAAGAGGTGCAGTGCTATAACATTTACAATATATAAGATTAAATATAGCCTTTGAGCTACTGTCCAGGCCAGGTCTTGCTGATCTTTTCTGATCTGATAAGGTAAGACTTCAGAGCACTGAAAGGAAATGCTGTTGAGATCTGACATATGGTAACCCCTGACTGCCATCATGAATTTCTGAATGTATTTCACAAAGAATGGCTGGGGTCAGCATCTATCTAATGACACCAAAGTAAACTGAACTGGAATTTGTAATGTCCGTAAATGCTGACCAGAGTGATCACTAAAGACTGTAATGTTATTACTATCCAAACATACCCTGAGCAGTGTAGCTTCTTTTTTTTTTTTTGTGACTTGCTTCTTGTACTTTAACACTGAAACCAGAAGACTGGCTTAAGACAAGAAGTCCAGACATTACACAAAGCAGATAAGGTAATTCACCTTTACATTTAAATCATGATAACGATAAAAAAAATTATTTGATAATGGTTGTTTCACTTAAATAATTGGTAGTACTTGGCAAAATGAGGAGGCCACTCTCCTCGCATTACACTGACTGCAGCAGCAAAACAGAAAGAAGCCTAGTGAGATAAGAACATGTGACACGTTTACACTTTAACACAATGCTGCCATAGGATTAACACCTTCTCCCTAAAATAGATGCACAAGTCATAGCTAATGAAATGCTTTTTTGGACACTCTGCTATTTGACATTGCAATTACAATCTGTTTGATTAAATAAAACACAGTCAAATAAAGTGGTGCTATTAGATAAAAATCAAAAGCTTAAGTGAACTGCACATTGCAAGAGGGATTATATATTAACAAGACTCCGCGCAAGTCAATACTACAGACCCTGTCATTCATTATTAAAAAATATCTAAAGGAGCCAGGTATGCATTGTTTACCAATTCTATTTTCAATATAAATAAATTAATCAGCACACTTCTTTTATTATTAGGAAACATGAATGAGAAAGCTCTTGCTTGTTCCAAGTATTACAGGCTATTTTTTATTCCTTTTTTTTTTTAACATTGAAATGGTTTCATTCTGAAAAAATGTCAAGTCACCAATTGAAGCAAAAGTCCGTGTTTTTAACTGTTCCTCCTTGCTTAATACTTATGATATCTTCTGAACCAAAGTACCCTGCATGAGAAGCAATGACCCCTAAAGTATCTGTGGACACAAGGCCATCACATGCTCAGTCTGCAGCATTTGTATGCAACTGTGCCAAGCAGCTATCTTCATTTGGATGGAAGAAAAAGAAAAAAAATCCCACATTTCACTGCACATGTTTGGGATCTAGCTAGCCTCTCGGCGCCAGAGACCGCCTACCTGGCATGGAACTTGGTGAGCCAGGAGGATAAAGGCTAACATCTATCTTGTCCTTGAGGAGCCATGCATTCTACATGGTTTGCCAGCTGGTTTCCCACAGAAAAAGCTGTGTAATTGGAAGAATGTGTAATAAGGAGTTTGTCGTTTGCAACTCGTTTGCAACGAGTGCAGAATGCAGCTGCTAGAATCCTAACTAGGAAAAGAAAATCCGAACACATCTCTCCAGTTTTGATGTCACTACACTGGTTAACTGTGTCTTTCAGGATTGACTTTAAAATTCTGCTTATGGTTTATAAAGCCTTAAATAATCTCGCCCCATCTTATATATCGTAATGTCTGACACCCTATATTCCAAATCGTAACCTCAGATCTTCAAATGAGTGTCTGCTTAGAATTCCATATACTAAACTTAAAAGAAGTGGTGAGGCGGCCTTCTGCTGTTATGCACCTAAAATCTGGAATAGCCTGCCAATAGGAATTCGCCAGGCTAATACAGTAGAGCACTTTAAAACACTGCTGAAAACACATTACTTTAACATGGCCTTCTCAGAACTTCACTTTAATTTAATCCTGATACTCTGTATGTTCAGTTCATCATAATAACTATTCATGGTGGCTCTAAAATCCGTACTGACCCCTACTCTCTCTTCTGTTTCTTTTTCCGGTTTCTTTGTGGTGGCGGCCTGCGCCACCACCACCTACTCAAAGCATCATGATGCTCCAACAATGATGGATGGATTAAAAGCCAGAAGTCTACGTGACCATCATCATCAAGTCCTTCCGTGAGAACCCTAAATCCAAAGAGGACTGTTTCATGTATGTTAGGTAGATTGCCCAGAGGGGACTGGGCCGTCTC
Organism: Polypterus bichir lapradei; assembly: GCA_026402145.1. NCBI lineage: Eukaryota > Metazoa > Chordata > Cladistia > Polypteriformes > Polypteridae > Polypterus > Polypterus bichir. The sequence continues at coordinate 1,276,163 of JANRMT010062798.1, forward strand.
GTGGTCTGGAACCCCTGCAGATTTTATTTTTTTCTCCAGCCGTCTGGAGTTTTTTTTGTTTTTTCTGGCCATTGGACCTTACTCTTATTCTATGTTAATTAATGTTGACTTATTTTATTTTCTTACTGTATCTTTTATTTTTCTATTCTTCATTATGTAAAGCACTTTGAGTTACTTTTTGTATGAAAATGCGCTATATAAATAAATGTTGTTGTTTTTTTAGGATATAAGTGAATTGTTATTGTGCATTTGTTAAATATCAATGATTATATTTATTACAGTAAAAATAGGAAACATAAAATCAGTAAGATGCTAATTCCTCTCACATTAAATAAACATCAAAGAATGCTTACTAGACTCAGTTACTAAAGGTGAATATCAAAGACAATAGCTGTTTCATATCTTATAGGCCCATACAGAAGAAAAGACTTCAAATATGCTGAGGAACTTATATTTGCAACAGAGAGTACTAAATGCATTCCACAAGATGACTCACCCAACTTAGACGTTAGGAAGAGTTTTTTGAATGAAATCCACTGCCTGCAGGGTGCCTGCACAATTTAAAACTATGATTTTGCACTCTGCTGCAATTCTCTTAGAAATCAGAAAAGTACAGGAGATTTGAGAAGTTTTCAATAGAAATGTGAAATCTATCAAAAGTCATACAGTATGTATTTCAAAACCACGTAGAATTGGCCAACACAACTCAAGGAATTATGCGCTTGACATAGAGGAAAGTGATTTTTCACAGGGTTAAATATAGATGCAGTCTTGCAAAATTCCCTGCCTTATATACATAAACCAAATTGGGTTAGGGTCAGTAAAAGCTGATGTATACTCAACAGTTATACTACAGAGAGGCATACTTTGACACATTGGCACAAGATCTCAAGAAGGTGATACATTCAATCGCTGCTTTGGTCTAGTTTGTTTTTTACTTCAAGCCAGTTAGTGAGGTGGAAGTTAGTTTAAGGTTCTTGGTTCAAGCCTCATCTGTACCTCCAAGGGTCCCTGCATAATTAAAGGTCGGGATATTACAAGTGCCTGGCTGACCAATCTCAATTTACACATCTCCCGTCCTTTGAGGACCAGTGTTTTCTGGATTTCATTTAAGATGATCCTCTCTTTTAACCTAATCTGTGTAGCTATTTGCCCAGCTCTGTGCAACTCATGTATTTGTTTCCTTCTACAATTCCTCTGACTTAAAGCACTTTAGTAGTATTTTTTGTTAGATTAAATGTACAGGTAATTAAAGGTATACTCTTGTAGCATTCTAATATATTATTCAAGTCACACAGATGTTTAAGGCAATTAACCCTTTCATACAAAAGGATTTTTTTTTGTTTAGCAGACATTAAAAGTGAGTTATTTTGCAACATATGAATATCTCTTAGTAAATGTAATCTAAAATACTTAATTGCATATGTGAGTTTAAACTTTATGTATTTGTAATTTCTCAGTGGTAGCCAGTCTAGTTTAATAAAACAAGAAGTCTGGCAGAGAACCAATGGGTACGGTTGATGTGTAACAGCATGTATTGGCAATGGACAAAGTCAGTCTTCAAGGATCATAATATCAGGAGGTCTTTATTGTGCCCAATCTTAAATTAGCAACAACGTTTAGGCTTTAATAAAATGGACCTGTGGCCTACATTTTGGCATGATTACAAATTCCTATTAGAATCAGACAGAGTGAAATTGGTCTTTCTCTAAAACATCCGCACAAATGTGCATTACGGTTGTGATCACATGTTTACCAGGTCACATATTTACTTAAAGTTATGTCGTTTTTGGCAAGTGTAAACTTTGGGCACTAATCATTACTTTATCGTTAACACAATACAATGGTGTCTGGTTATCCCAAAATAAATAGTTTATTAAACATTTTAGAAAGTAGATGTCTGTTTTATGATTTAGAGATTAAAAACGCCTGGTTATCCCATCCAACTCAAACTGTACAAGAGCAAAAGGAAAGACCATAACAGAAAAACGCCAAACAAAGCGTCCAGCTAAGCACAAAGCTGGGGGTGATGTTTTCTATACCGTGAGTAACTGTTCCGGATTAGCTACCATTGAATTTACAGCGTAGTGGGGCATACAGTATAAAACCAAGATACTAACCATAGTGTACATTCACCTTGTCAGCATTCAGTGCTTTTCCGTATTCAGACCTGGACAGTTCTACCCATAAAATAATATGCAGACATAAAAAACTGTTTTAACAGAAAGCGGAAGGTACACAGAAATGTAAGGATACGTAGTAATGTGAAGTATTTGCATGTTACATTGACTAAGTATTGACATATTCATACTTAATTATTTACTTAATCTTCAGCCTGCTGGCAATGGCGAAGAGAAAGACAAAGTTTAGCAGTTATTCATAAAATATAAAAAAAAAAAAAAATTCGAACACCAACGCGTAACCTTTTAATAACAAAACGGAGTACTTTCAGTCTGTGAAAGGCTCTCTTTGAAAGCACAGCACGTGAATGCCAATTCGCATTCAGGGCTGGCAGGACTGATGCATTGTGTTCCACTATAATTGCCCCCTTTCAGTTTCCGATTTATTCATCCATTCATTCTTTATCGAGGCAAACTAATCCATTTTCTGTACCGCTGCCTATCACGTTTGCTTCGGGAACAAGACATGAATCAACCCTGGACGGGGCGCAGACCACATTCACTCTCACGGGGTTAGTTTAGCGAAGCCTGTTAACTTACCGCAGCACCAAAATTACTAGCAGCAGTGTGAAGGGTTGGCGAGACATTCATCGATCCAAGTGATGAAATACAACAGTTACTTTTAAATCCACGTTTGCACGTGCGAATGATCTGATTTGCTATTTATTCTATTATTTTCGATATTTTCTGTCATTAGTAAACAGAATTTTCTCGTAGGTTATAAATTATACATAGTTTTGGCATAATAGTACTTGGATCAAGTTAAAATCAAAACATATCAACTGCAAGAAAACTTCTGGACGTGACGCTTACGCCACGCACGGGACTTTTCACTTTAATTATATGAAAAAACAAACAAAGCAATCCACCGTCTTCTGAGGTTTACTCATTTTTAACAATCTAGCACCATCACGAGAATTTCAACAGGGTGAAACAAGCTCTTCTCTCCGTACCACTAAGGACTAACTGTGTGACACGAACGCGCATGCGCGTTCACAATCACGAGACTAGTTTGGCTCGTGCAGACTGGAGCAGGAGCCGGTGGTAAAGCGACGCGCAGTCTCACAAGTGCTTTCGTATGCCACGGAGTTCAGGACGCACTTTTATTCCCGCTTTTCATCATACACTAATTCAGGTTTTGTCCCATCAATCAAAAGACTGAAATATTAGGGAGAAATAGCTGCTTCTTACCTGAGCAGGTGACAGCGGTAGTAGAACGGTTATCAACTTGACGAGACAGATAAAAAATCTCATCGCGAGTGTGTCATCCGTTTTTAATTTCAGGAATCAGACCGAATCGCTTGCAAGTGACATAGATTGACAGACAGATCCAGCCAGAAGCAGTCCCTCAAGCACCGTGGTTTGTAGTCGGAGTGCAAATCCCAGTAAAGATTGCTTGGCAATTCACTCAGATTTTCCAGTATCCCTCCTCTGTAAAGTTGTGTGTAAGCAACGAGCGCATTGTCACGTCCAGCAGGGAGCTGACTTACAAACTGACGCAAGAAGAAAAGAAGCAGGAGGGACGGACAAACGACAATCCAACTCCGAGCGGGACACCGGCTTAGCACACCAGTATTTCTTCTTGCCTTTAAACCGTATTTTCCTCAGTAAAAGCCGAATGTTTTCGTTTTGCGTCAAATAGTAGCAAAACAAAGTTAAACGTTTCTTGAAATTCAAAAACTAGTAGAAATTAACAGCATAATTTTTGTAAAATATGCTATGCAAATCAATACCCACAAAGCAGCAATGACTCATCAATCAATTTAATTTATCCTCCAAAATATGACATGATTAAGCTGCGACAAAGCAATAAATATAATAAGAATGACTGTAAGTAGAAAAGTATACGCAGTGTCCGTGCTTGCTAGATCTGGCTACTTGGAGAACTCCGAAAGTATCACCGGTTGCTTTGCTAGTTGAAATTCGCAGACACTCTTGAGAACATCTCTGCTAATTCCACTGCCTGGTCCACGAAACTCCGCCCTTATTACGCGACTGGTCGATACGAGCCGCTCCTTGCATTATGCTTCCCGAACTCTTAATATTATACCTCAGGGCTACCTTCCCAAGTGATTCACTCTTTTTATTTTAGAAACGTTGAGCAACACACACACACACACACACACATATCTTAACAGACTAAGTGGGGCCATATCTGTTTACCGGTTCACTATGAAATATATTTAAAAATAAGTTTATAGTTAAGAAAACAAGAGAGGGATCATTAAAGGAAGAACTCAAAGTAATGACCTAATAAACAAAAGAAGATTTGTGGGACCGACTGGTTTTCGGAATAACGAGATGAGGTGGGCTCCCGGCTCATGTATTTGACATTCTCCTACATACCTATCTACTTTCCTTCCAGTTAAACTCTCCTCCTGATTCATATTGTGATTTTAGACTATTGTATCAGTAAAACATCCTTTATTTTCAAACAAAGGTTTGCATCGGAAGTGATTCTAACGTGGTTTGAAAAATTTGGGGACCCCATAAAAAAAAAAAGAAGAAAAAAGCTAATTGGCGTTCTCAGCTGTTGATGCACTATTATTATCTTACACTCAGTTAAAACACTGAGAATCCAGGACTGTTCTCAGCTGGTTTCGGCTGGTTACAGTGAATCTTTACCTTATCATAAGGTAAAAATATCACGTTACATGTATAGGGTAGACAAAAGTATTAATTTTGGACTTGGAATTTTGGAGTCTCCCACACTATGATACATTTGCACTGGAAAATCATCAATTATATATTTATTAACTCCAAGTGTTAAAAAGTAAGCCTTAAAGTGTATATATGGTAACATTGCTTTCATGTATGCAATTTAAATGGTAATGTAACACTGGTTATTTTGCTTTGTGGCAAAACTGTCGCCAAGATATTATGTGAGATTTTATTTTCTGCAGTCACGTTTGCAGTGTGACTTTGTGGAATTTCCTAAGTACCAGCAGATTTCAGCCATGGATGTGTGGCACCTTGGAGGCCACTCTGGACACTAATTAGTACTAGTATTGTAAATGCTTTGGGGAACCTTTATACTTGTAAGAAGAATGTCAACATTTTATATGAGGATTTGTTTGGGTACTTTAATGTTGTTTTCAAAAAAGAAAACCAAAGCAATGAATATATACAGTGGGCTTTAGAAGTGAGAAAGGATGCACAAGGCCAACTGCCCAAAAACATCAAACGTCACACCCCTCTGTAAATTTAACAAGGCTTTCTACCAGAGGGAAGTTTGTTAGTCTGTTGCTGAATCAATATGGATATGAATATGACCTGCAAGGGTCATATGCTGAGTGTGAAATGGAAATAACCAAAGTTATCAAACCATATGAAATAAATACAGATATGGACAATCTACCATTGAACATTATATGGTGTGGACACTAGGGAGTATACAGCTCCCCAAACCCCAGACAGAACAGACACTGAGCCCAAGTTCAACACACAACACACCTTTATTCACCTGTGGGAAACGTTTTCAGCTCATTCCCCACAGTGAGACAGTACAGTATAGCACCAAGCACCAATACATTGTCCTTCTCTCTCTCTCTCTCTCTCTCTCTCTCTCTCCTTTCTCTTCTTCGCTTTGTCCACCTCCTCCTGACTCTGGCCATTGAGTGGCAGTGACTGGCTCCTTTTATAGGGTACCTGGAAGGTGTCCAGGTGCCCAACGAGCATCTTCTGACAGCACTTCCGTGTGGCAGAATTGCTGCCAAATAGGGCCCTGCAAACATATCCACGTGCCCCCTGGTGGCGGCCACAGGCCCCAGCAGGGTTGAGCTTCCATGCTTATAACCTGTGGGTCCGCTGGAAGCCAAGGGGGCTTCCCTCTTGTCCAGGGGAGAAACGGTCTTGAAAATATTGCTTGATAGCTATGAATAGAACTGGAATGAATGAGCAAAAGTAATAGAACATGTCATAAGTACCAAGTTACAGAATGTCAACAATAACATTTTGAAGTCCAAAAACAATTTAAGTATCTTTGCAGTTTGGCATATTTGGAGACTCTAATGGAGACTGGTATAACAACAACAACAACATTTATTTATATAGCACATTTTCATACAAAGAATGCAGCTCAAAGTGCTTTACATGATGAAGAAAGAGAAAAAAGACAAATTAAATAAAAATTAGAATAAGGGAACACTAATTAACATAAAAAGTAAGGTCCAATGGCCAGGGAGGACAGAAAAAACAAACAAAAAAAAAAAAAACTCCAGACAGCTGGAGAAAAAAAATAAAATCTGCAGGGGTTCCAGGCCATGAGACCGCAATAGCTTTCTTTATTTATGTAATGATACACAAGAATTCTAATTAAATCATAAGGTCTGATTTCCACCCAGTGCCACATACAGATAATAAAAAGACCTGTACCTATTGTGCAAGGTTCATATGTATGATGGCTCAGGTACTGAACGCACCGAGACAACAGACCTCCTTTCCATAGCAAACACCTTCCAAAGACACTTTTCAAGGACAGATACTGTACATTGTACAACTGTTAACACTTATTTTATTACGGTTGGTGCTCAGGCAGGTTAAGTGACTGACTAAAGGGTTCCACAGTGAGCCAGAGCAGGAGATTAAACCAGCATCTTTGAGGTTTAGAGTGTTATTCCACATCAAGTACACTATACACTGCCTACATGGACAATGCACCATTAATTTAGTTTATTTGGTGACTCACAGTAAAATCTTTGGAAACAATTTTGCACAACCTTGAGCTGAATAATTTTTGTATCATAGTTATGAAATGTAATCTTAAATTGGCATGATAAACACATGGGCAGTGCTATGATGATGGTGTTGTATCTTTAACATATGTGAACACATGGAGGTCAGACGATCATTTCAAAGCAATTTATAATTTATAGATTGACATGACCCAGTCCAAAACATACAACTATGAATAGACTCACCATAAGTTAACATTGACATGATGGCAGTTAAGAGAGAAAGAGAGAGAATTTGACACATACCGTTAGGTCCATAAATATTTGGACAGAGACAACTTTTTTCTAATTTTGGTTCAGTACATTACCACAATGAATTTTAAATGAAACAACTCAGATGCAGTTGAAGTGCAGACTTTCAGCTTTAATTCAGTGGGTTGAACAAAAAGATTGCATAAAAATGTGAGGCAACTAAAGCATTTTTTTAACACAATCCCTTCATTTCAGGGACTCAAAAGTAATTGGACAATTGACTCAAAGGCTATTTCATGGGCAGGTGTGGG